>JBCJKH010017662.1:0-28019 GCA_039877255.1 Loriculus beryllinus
CTCTCTCTTCATTCCCAAGCCCCATTTCTTTCCATTGTCCCTCCTCAGTGCTTACTGGGTCTCTCTCACCAGTGATTTTCTATAGCAGGAATGATTTAGATGCCGGTATGTTTTCCTAATGGAGAAACTACTATATTCCTCTGATTTCAGTGTGAGCACCCCTTGGGCACATCAGTATCTTCTGGTGTTTTCTGGGTATTCGGACACCAAGGTCTCTAGAAACATGATTCATTTCTGCCTGCTTATCTTATTCACAAGCTTAAGCAAGTTTTACTTTAACCACATCAGCAGTATCACAGAAAATAATGGGATTTCTGAGCTGAGAATAGACTAGACCCCATTCCTCATCCCTGGCAGTGTTCAAGGCCAGGTTGGACCAGGCTTGAAGCAACCTGCTCTAGTGGAAGGTGTCCCTGTGGGAGAGGAGTTGGAACAGGATGAGCTTTAAGGTCCCTTCCAACCCAAACCTTTCTGGGATTCGATGACTTGTGTGTTTACAGAACTTTACCATCCAAAACTGTGGAACAAAATTACCTTTTACTTCTGCAGTTGTAGAAAGCAGATGGCTCTTTATGATTAATATAACTCTCTAAGAACGTTCTCTATTCTAATCTTGCTGACTAAAAGAACGTTCTCTATTCTAATCTTGCTGACTAATCTTTCTTCTTCTGAAGTTTTAATCTTGCTTAAGGAATAAATGTGTGATATTGTGTTAGAAAAGCCACTCAGGCTCTAGCTGGGAAGTAATGTGAATTCCCCTTTGTATGAATTCCTCTCAAATGCAGTTGTTTCCCCAGTGTCAGACTCCATGAATTTTAGCTGCTGAATGGGTACAAAATTTGACATGGTCAGAAAAGTATGCTTATGAAAACTCACTATCCTTGAACAGATGGTGCATTCTTGGTGCACTCATGTGCAAATGACACTGAGATAGCTGCCTGGCGTCACCTCTGGTCCTCATTAGCACGCACACGCACAGATCCCAGAAAGGCTGGGATCCCATCCCACCCTCCCCTCAAATACCGTTCTGTTCCCATGTTTCACATGGGGAGGAGATGCATGAGGCTGGCACAGAGTGAGCCAGCAACCTGCTTACAATAGCTGTCCTGACTTAACCTTACAGCCTGCTGAGTTGGTTAAACAACATGACTCCTCAGCCAGGGCAAGCCCCTGGGAGTTGCGGGGCCCTTGAGGGTGATAACTCACGTGCCAGGAATTACAGCCATCTCAATACTCAACTGAGAACAGAAACACCAAGTCTTGTGGACTTCCAGCTGATGCTGCTGTGGACTGCTAGAGGGTTATGTCGAGCACCAGCACCCAGGTAGCTCCTGCTCCTGTAGTGCTCTCCGCCAGGCTGATAAATAACAGCATCCTATATTAGGTGCCCAATATGAAGTGCACAGCATGGCCAGAGACAGAGCTAAGTGACTGAGGTGTGGGTCATGCAAAACTGAGCAAAGAATGGTGAAACACATGTCTGTCAGTTTTCTCACCTTTGGTCTCAGCAGGTGGGAGAGCTGTAGGCCTCTCTGGGCTATAGATGTCTGTCAGTCTAACACATGCTTATAGTGGCAATGTAAATACAGGCTACATGGGTGGACCTAGAGCAAAGTCAAGAGCTTACACTGGTAGAGAACTACAGGACTGGTGCATATACATCGGCTGTAAGAAAAGCTGCTTCATTCTCAAACTGCTCTACTGATGAGGCCTTACACTACCAAAACCTCTTTCCCTGGACTAATGCTACCCCTGGATTTAGAGAGAAATCTCAGAAGTTATTTGGAGTAGTTGAAATAACAAGGTTTTGGCAACTGGGGCTGGGGGGGAAGGTTAAGCTCTAGTGGTGAGCACACAGTGTCTCTTTCTCAATCGGACTATAAAGCACATGCTGATTCCAATCCATCCTTATTGCTCCTATATGCATGAAGAAAAGGAGTAGTAGGCACATTGGTGAATATCATTGCACTCCTCTATAAAATACGTGTTTTGAGGCATCACAATTGCATTAGAAATATGACATGAACAGGATTAACATCCAGGGATATTACCACATCCATTCCTTCATAAAAATTTTACCTCACTACCTAAATTTTCCCAAGAGCTTAGTATATCACTTGTACTCTTAAGAAAAGGTCTTAAAGGAGAATTCTGGTGAGTCTCAGCTCTATTTCACCAGAAGACAAAAGGTCAAAACCAGACACAAAGATAATGAGGAATGTCATTCAAGAGTTGTATGAAATCTAAATTGCTCCACGTTCAAGCAGAGCTTTATTTTGAAAGAAGTATTTTGACAGAAGCAGGGCATCATTATTTAGCTATAGTGCGATTCAAAGTGGCAGGAACAAGATTGCTCCCACATGTGGGTTAAATGCAGTAAATAGTGTTGATCCCAAAGAGGCAGAGGAGAAAGAATAATTTAAAAGGGTTGAAGCTTTTAACTTTGACAGTTTTAAAGCAGAATCTTTTGGGTTTGGTTTTGGTTATTATTTTCACTTCAAAGTTATGCTACAGGGTCAAACAACACTTCTCTGTTCAACATAAACCCCTATTTTTTTCTATTCCTTTTATTTTGCCACAGTTTTGGTTAGGGTCTCCAAGAGCTAGTCTCTTGGTACAAGACAAACCAAGAACATTTCATAGTTCTATATTCTTTAAGCTTTACGTGTATTAAAAATAAGCTTTCATGCCATGATCAGTATCCTGTGACTAAATAAAACCTGCAAATCCAGTGAACAACCGAACTGACACTGCCTGCTCCAAATGCATGTCTCATCCCACACTCCCCCAAATCCAGCAACACACAGATACACAGATGTACAAAAAAAACATAAAAGGAATTTCAAAATCCCCAGGCCAGCAAAATTCTTCCCGTGGTCTCCTCCTGACCATGTTCTTTGGGTTTCCAGCATATTTCTTCCTGGCTGTTGTTGATTTTAGCAAGAGCAGTAATACCACTAAGAACTTACAGACCCTCTGTTCTATTCCAAAACTGATTTAGCTAACTTAAACAGGCAAAAAAAGCACCCCAAAACCCCACATTCTTGTCAGCTGGAATTTCCACTAGCACCTGAGTGACAGAGGAAACCAGAGAGCACACTAAAACCCAGCAGGAAATATTTTTGACTATGATTAATGCAACAGTATCTTTGCAGATCTTTTTGTGGATCCTTGGAAGAGCTCCATTTACTACTCTCCAGGCCATATTTTGCTGTGAAAACCTTATCACATAACAGGAGCATTAACAGATTCAGAGTAAAATAAGAAAAGATGCATTATCCTAAAGATTCGGAGAGCGGGGGAGGGCAAGTTAAGAAAGGCACACATGGTTTTCCTTTCATTCCATGTGATTATGCTGCGATAATGCCCTCTACAGACCTGTCCATCACTTGCGGACTCAGGTCAGAGAAGCTTTCTGACCCGACCAGCTGGGTGACACAAGCCATACAATGACAAATTCAGCTTCAGTTGATCTTGCCAGAAGGATCTTAGAGTTGCCTGGTGAGCAGCTATGAGATAACCACACTTGTCTTTTGTCCATCTTTTTTTTTTTCTTCCCTGTTTTTGGGGATTTGGAGTGCTTTTGGATAGAGAGTTTGCAGGAACTTATGTGGGATTTGGAAAGGAACAGTCTCTCATGTGCAGAGAGATGTCTTTCTAACTATGCTTCCTTACCTATCCCTACATTACCAACTTGTAGAACGTTCATTCATACCTGGAGCTACTTTGTTAGGAAATACTTTAAGCCTTTACTCTGCACAACACACTTGCCTTGCAGATTTTTAAGTATTGCTGAAGATGGCCAATGTAATTACACAGCTGCAGGGAGCCTCACAACGCTGGCACTCAGATTCAATTGCCACAGAGTCATTTGTGCCCTTTATGTCACTTGGGAATGTCACATACACATACACGATGGGAAATAATGCTTTTATTGGAGTGGCAGGATATTACCATCATTTTCTAATTGCTCTAAAGAAAAGCAGACTCACCCTTGAGTGCTGAAGACTCTGCAACTAACGAAAGACCTTTTGACTGGGTATTCTGCCTGGTCTACAGCTGGTCAGAAAAAGTACAAGAGCAGACTGCAACTCCCTGTGAACTATAAAGAGGGCTTAAAAGTCAGATGACTGGATGCATAGACCAGACTTCTTAACTAGCACCAGTTGTATGTTGCCACCATCAAAATGATATAAGTGCATCACACAAGCATTGCACATTTGTATTTACTCATTTCCCACTAATGCGTTTATATCCATTTTTTGTGGTAATGACTGGTTTTCTCCCACTTTCTACAGAACACAAATTTAAGCCGAGAGAAGAGTATGTAACTTGTGCTCAGGGACCTCTCCAAATCCAGTTCTGTATTACCTTACAGTTCTATATTCCAGCATATATTTCAACTCTGTTCAAAAGCGTGGGTTTTTTTTCATCCTGGTACTTTATGGGATTACAATTATACATACGCTCAGTTCACACGAGCACACACACACATATATATATATACATACATAAAAAAACCCAACCATCTCAGTGCAGCACTGCAATCTGCTACCAAGGCATCTCACAACAGCTACCTGCAACCCTTAGCTGTTCTAGAACAAGAAAAATTTAAGATGATAGTGCTGGTGTTCGTATGTAACTCATCCCAAACAGAATTTGCCTCGTGAGATCACTTTTTTTCCTATTATAATATGCCACCAACTGACCTTCTATAATATCTCATCACCAAAGCCAGAATATTTCACAAAGCAGGCGCTATCAGACCTTCTCCACCCCAAACTCTGATGGGTCAGTGGTTCAACGCTGACTCAGTGGAGGCAGGGCTACAGACTGAACCACTTGGTGTCATTTCTCATCATGTCATTTCTCATCATGTTTCAAAGTCTCCCATCCACAGAGTGACACAACACAACCTGTTAAGCTAATGAGAACTGACAAGATCAGAGCCCAGGGATAATAAAATATATAGAACAATAGATGCTCATCCTGGCTCTCTTCAGCTCCAACCAGCAGAGGAACCTTTTGTTTCAGCAGCTGACGAGATACACAAGAAGTCACAGAGACAGAGAGTCACTCAAGCGCGCTTACTTTTGTTTCTGCTTACTCCTTTCTCCTAATTTCCAACTTCCATTGCTGTGAAAGAGGCTCACTCTCTATCAATCTCCATTAAACACTGGTATGAGCCGTAGTAAGATCATTACATTGCTAGACAGGGAAACCTCTAAATGCAGTTTGTTATCAACATCTGACGATTGATTAAATAGCAGCTAGTCTTGAGGAAAGCACAGGTTGTCCTGAGACATTTCTCCTGTATGCTGCCAGCTTCTTAGAAAAACATTAGATGGACATGTTTCTTAACTCATGAAGTAGTACAGTCTCCCCCCAGTCTTGCTGCATTTCAACACTTGCCTCTTCGAAACAGTCTGAAGCACTTCCAATTCTTGTGTCTGATGTTTATGCTTTGCTACCCCAAAGAACTGGACTGCATCTTAAGTCCTAGTCTTCATGCAGGTCATGAAAGAGGTCAGACTCTGGCTGACTCCCTAGCTTTACTGAAAACACTCTAGGAAAACAAAATTATGATGTGCTAGGGAAGAGCATAAAAGAGTAAAGTAGAAGGATCTGTTAATAAATTGAAAATAGGAAGTTCTCTGGCAAGCAGGACTGGGGAGGTGTATTGCTGTGAGGTGCGTGGGCTTTAGGCCAAACCCAACTGCCATTGACTATAGCTGGAGTGCAAAGTGGGCCTTGATCTGGAGAAAGTGGCTGCTTTGCACTTTTGGGCAAGGATAGGTGGGGATACACTCCCCTCTCCGTGTCTGTGACTGCGTTTCTGAACTGATAAAAAGGGTAAGTTGCCCTTGATGGAGCTGTGATGGAAACCTAACCCTCTACAACAGCTCAGTGCTAAGAAACATCCATGGGTGCAGGCATGAAAGAAAGCAAGGACTCTTTTAAAGGCATTTTTTTTCTACATCAGTCTTTTGTTGTGTCTTTCCCCCTCACTCACTTCTCCCCTGCTTGGCTATTCCAGCATTAGTTTGCATGGGCTGTTTGCAGAGACAGAACAACAGAGGTCTGCTTGGAAAGCCAGCAGAAACTTCTTAGCTTGAAATCAGAAATGTGCAGAATCCCAAAAGAACCAAAATGTTTGAACTTGCCTTCCCAAAAGTATTGTATCTATTGACTTGCAAGCAGGAGGAACAGTAGTAGTAATTTAACCTAGGGAAGAGTGCCAACAACTTATTTAACCGTGGAATTGGTGCCAACAACACCACAATACAACTATTAATACAAGCCTGCAGTACAAGACTAATTCTACTAACCTTTTGCTGTTGCCTCATAGTCAGGTCAGTGGCTACATCCCTTCTCTGCTGACACTATTCAACAAACACTGGCAAGTGCTTTTAAGCAAACACGAAATTGAACAGAGCAGGAGGGAGAGGAGTAGGATCATTGATGAAATGAAGATTCCCTGCAAGACCCCACCCATCTCTATCCAAATGGTTTGCGATTTTTCTCTATTTCAAGCCTCTCTCTTGAAACTGGAAATGCATCTTGCTACATTTTTGCTCCTGGAAAACAGCCAGATCTTTGGCCTGAATTCCACCAGCTCATTTCCCATTTTCTATGAGAATACATTTGAGAAATGTGGATCTCTCTCAGTCCACTGGCAAGACTGGTCATCTATCAATGTGTTAAAACATGAAGTCTGACACTAGGGACTAATCCATTTTTCTAAATGAAGTGTTCATTAAATAATGCATATTTTTATGGGAAAAAAAAAGGCAATAACAGATCCAGCACTACTGCAATTTTTCAAGCACATTCTGGTGATTGTGTGCCATTGTAAACAGTTTAAAATCCAACACTAAATAACACATAAACTCCAAGCAACATCCTTAGTAAAAGAGGTAGTAAATTCACTGATGCATTTGCACTCAACTTGCTTCAGTCTTCACCCACTGCTGTATTTGTTTCTCTATATTTACATCTTGTGACTGTATCACAACTATAAATTTTGAACAGGCAGAAACTGATTTATTTATTACACTCATAAGCAGTGTAAAGGGGTTGTAGTTTTCAACTGAGACCTGCTGGCATTTCCACGATAGAAAAGATAAATACTGATTACAAGCTGAACAGAAAGCCAAGAAAAATATTCCCATATGACTCGTACATGTGACTGGTAAACACTTGTCAGGAAATCAGTAGTTCTCTATAGGTTTTAGGAAATTTTCTACAACACATAGCGGACTGTGTGCTCTTTCAGTTCTTCTGAAATAAACACCTTTTTCCACAGCATGTGTCTTCTTCAGGGATCTTGAGACCCTTCTGGACTCCTTCTGCCCATGAAATTATGTCCACTTTTTGAAATAGATGTGTCCATTGCTTTGGCAAATATTTCTGTAACACTTTATCTCTGCTTTTCTCTGAATTAACGTTTGACATTATCCATGTCTTCAAAAGGAAAGAAGTAATTATAACTCTTGTAAGTAATGACAAACGTGAAGATTTGGCATATGACGTGCCTTCAACAAAAGGGTGACTCTGACTGCTAATGAAAAACAAAGACCACTGACAATACAAACCAATTCCCCAAAGACTTCAGCATCACAAATTGACTTGACTGTATATGTCAAGTCATACTCAGATAATGGCCCACTATTGACAATGGTTATTAAGAACCAGTCTCTCTTCTATCTCTGTTGGCTGGTGCTTAAAACATTTTAACTGCTGATACTGACAACACAAAACTGCTTACAGCATCGCTGTGGAACGTGTGCCTGTATCGCAGTAGAACGTAAAGCTATGACATTTGTCAGGCAAACTTATCATTCATCCACGCATTGGAAAATCCCCATTCTTGAGTGAGAATAGGGCACGGCTTTCAGGCTGGCAGATTATCTCGAGAGGTCTGTGGGAACTTCAGAACATTGTACCTGCCTGAAAAATGGCACCAAGTCAGCACAAGGCGTTTCCAGAGGGGAAAGCTAATATATGGGAGGAATGCACATAAATCCTGTTACTTCTTAATGGGATTTGGGAGCTTATTTCTCAGCCTGTGCTTGAAATGTATCCCACAGCCTATTCTATTGATGAATTTGAGCACAGTGATTTTCTTATCAGCAGGAATCGTTCTTCACCGGGGTTTGAATTTTTTGTGTGATTTTTAATGCAAGTGTGAAAAACTAATATCATGCTTGTATGCCAGTTAGGATGTTAACAAGCTGTGTCCTGGATAAGCTGGTATTGTCCTTTTTCTAATTTCAATTGACCAAGAAACCTGAATCCACTTATTTGTTTGTTTGGGGTTCTTTTTAGGTTCATGGCAAAGTAATAGGAAATAGATTTAGGCAGTGTCTGGCTGAAAATGGGGAGACCAGAACTTTATTTCCAGCTCAGGCATTGTACAAACCCTCCCTTACTTAAGCAACATTTAGTAAGACATATTTTTCACTCAGAGTTCTAAGTGTGTAAGACATATTTTTCACTCAGAGTTCTAAGTGTGATACACAAGCTGTATTTCCACAAGGAAAAGATGCTTCCTGGCATTTAACAGCTCCTGACCTGAGCCTCTTTAAAGAGCTGGGTTCTGGCAAGTTCATCCTCAGTATACAGCCCAGACCTCCCTCAGAAACAAGCATCTGGTAAGTGAGCCAAAGCTGAGGGCTGTAAATGGACCTACAAAAAAAGCAGAAACCTTTTGGGAGAGATACAAACACAGGTATGGAAGCCTATATGAAATGAGATTATAAGGAAAAGGAGGAACATATTTACTGCACTTGAAATCCACACTTCCTAAATTATATCTGACATACAGCAGTGACCTGATCCAGCCAAGAGAAGTTTTTATGGAACCTCCAAAAATCTAGAAACCCTTCCTCTGTCACTGGTGTGGCACAGTCAGGGCTACTCAAGGGTCTGATTTCCACATCTCACGTGTACGAAGCAGGCTTGATCCTGTCCAGCACACACTCTGGCAAGAGTTCATCATGCAGACCATGCTCTTGGCTTCACAGAAAGAAATTCAGATGTGAGGTTGATGTGGCTAGGTGCTAGATACCTAGAGGATGCCAAATCTCCTGCAGCTAGTCCTGATGCTGAATTGTATTTCTCTACTATTAACTGGATGTTCCCTGTTCCAAGTATAAGAGCAGGTTTGTGACAGGAAAAGAAAGCCTCTCCTAAGCAGGAGCAGAAACACAGCCTGGAGACGCCAGAATGATGGCAAAAGGCCCATCAGTTTCTGTTGTTCAAGCTCAAAGGCAAAGTCTACTGCCTTTGGGAGAGATTTGCCTCCTGGGCTGAGGGATACTGATTGATTCAGGGTTTTCCGACACTGCTCTCGGGTGCTCTCTGCTGCCACCAGACGGCTTTGAAATACACAAGTAGGTGCACGCGATTTTGTGGTTTCAGGCGATTTTCAAAGGCCTCTAGATATATTTTCATTGAGTACCCATGTTTGGTATGTAATTTGGTACCCAAATTACAGTTCATCTCACTTGCACTTTCAAAGATCCCTCCCAAAGTCTGAGTGGTTCACACCACGCACGCTTGATTCATGCTTCACGGTTTTGAGCTTCATCAAATGATCCTGAAGGCAAACACTGGTGAAATTTGAGATGAGATTAGCTCAGCTCCAGCTCTGTTATTGATGACGGTTTTTTCTCCTATGCCTTGGGCTTCCAAGAAGCGTGGGAAAGATTGATTGTAGTACAGTCTTTCACAAGCAATCGTATTCTGCACAAACACTGATTTAAAAAGTGCATTCTCTGGTTCTCGTTCTAAATTCAGTGTAAATCTCAACTGGTTATACCTGCTACAGCCAAGCAAACAAGGATACATGGCATTTTTCTCTCTAATCTCCTTCATGTAAGCTAAAGCTAGAGCAGGATTTACCAGGGCTCCATTTATTGACTCTAAGGATTACATGTTGTGTTTAATGCCACAGGATTCCTCTCGGTCCAAGAACCTCTGAAGAAAATATTCCTGCTACATCTTTTTGTGACTTTGAAGGACATTACACTGCATATGGTCCTCTGTAACTCATGCAGTTGCAATGCAGTGATAGAGACCTGATCTGTTAGACCAGCTGTATCTGTGGGTTTGGACCTAAACTTTGTAGCCTAGATTGATCTCTCTGGTAAAGGAGGTAACTCTGAAGCATGACTGGTCAGCTGGAGACAGACACCTTGTCAGTCATCATCCCCACAGCTTGTCAGCACAGAGGTATAACTTTTTTCAAGGGTCATTTCCTTCCACACGCACGTTCATTAAAGTCATATCACCGAGTTGTCTGTGCACCTTGGGATCCATCTCTGCTGATCTTTGTTAATAAGGACAAGCAAGGTATTCCCAGTAGACAGGCTCATCATGATGCATAGCAGACAAACCAGCACTACCCCATTGGACAGCCCGTCTGCAGTCTAAAAAGCTACTACTGACTTTGCTGGGGCAGCAGCAATGCCCAGCAAGCCACTGCTCACGTCAGTCAGTCAGTTTGTCTGGAATTGCTAATTCAGTGCTGTGGAACTGAACAGAAGTCTTTTTGTGCTAGAGAACTGTCGACAGCCTAATGGAGGGGTTGACAATAGAAGCCTTTTCATCAAGCAATTCCCTAGCTTTAAGAAAAGGTAGACGAGCCTGTCCCTTGTGCTGGCATCAGCAGTCTTTAGTGAGGCCCTAATCTAAGCCCTGAGAAACAAGGAAGAGTGGTGAGAAATTGCCCTTCTGCTTTCCGAAACAATTACAGCAGTTCCTTTCTGCATCTCTAAAAGCAAAGGTCTGCAGATTTTCTTGCTTTCTGGAATCAGGCGTCTGCCTTCTGTGTTGCCACAGTCCAGCAACAAGAGTCAGTTGTGCAGGCAGCTCATGTCCCCATAGCTCATCAGCGGACAGAGCACACCTTTGTCCAGTGCCAAACCTGAAAGAAGTACTGGGGGACAGGAATAGGGGAATCAGGAAGAAACGCTTTCTGTTGACCAGATTGGTTTGGCTCTCGATCTTTTTACTACAAACCAGATAGGATGCCTGTCAGTGAAGGTCTGTACTTCTTTTCACTCACAGGTGTACCTTTTCACTTGCCTATGGACAGAGACCAAGAACAAAAAATTACATTATGGTATAGTCCTAGGTGAATTACTGTCCTCTTACTGTTCACTTACGGCTTTCCCCAATGAATACAAGTGAAGGAACAACAAATGTGCCAACCCTTCATGCCCTGTGAGCTGATGTAGTCAAATAGTAAGAGATCAGCACTCAGGTGATTCTTATGTACCATTCTTGTTCTGTTCTTACACAAGAAAAAACACATATTATACACAACATGTTATACACATATTATGCCATATTATACACAACATCCATATCTATGTCCCTAAATGAATACCCAGTGCTCTGAAAGAACGCATGAGTGTAAAACGGCTTTGAAATGGAAACCTTCATCAGCCCATTCACAGACTACTGAAAGATAAATAGTGAAAAGGGATAGTTTTGTAAACACTAACAACACAGAGGCCCCAAGCTATTCTTCAGCAGTTTGGAGAGAAATAAAGTCCGTATCTAACTGGACAAGAACAACTGTGGAAACTAGCAAAGAAAAAGTAATTAAAAAATTGATAATCACAGAACAAGTCACCCTGTCTCTGGCTCAGTTTCATGTCCTCAGGCCCAGGTCAATAAGTCTGTAGTGACTCTGCCAACTTCAGACAAGCCCCTAATGTGAGCACTGGTTGTCTTTGTGCTTGCAGACCTACAAAAAGTTTAACAGTTTCTGAATTACCATTTGTCACACAGAGGGATATGGGGAATGGATGCAAAGCAACTTTGCCTGTCAGTGCAAAAGATAATGTAATTGTGTTTATGGGGACTCTGGGCATTTGAGTGGGGAAAGCAGTGAGCTCCTGGTACTAACCTAATCGGAAAACACTGACTCCAAGTGCTTTGATGAGAGGCACACACAGAGGTAAGTGCCTCAGAATGGCCTTTTGGGGCTTGTTTCGTCAACAGTGGTGGAACAATTCTCATTAAATGTCACTAACTGCTCTATGAGCTCACTCAAGTGGGGTGAACAAGGCATCATAGCCAAAAATATTAGAGAAGTAGCAGAGGCACAGGAGCCTCATGAAAGACAGCCTGATCCAGCTCCAGTAAAAACTAGTTGCCGAGGGGTATTCATTTCATCAGAAGCTGTATCAGGCTCCCAACAAGGTTAAAACACCTTACAAGAATTCAGGGTTATTTCTGAGGCTCTCTCCCAGGCTATTCCTATTATTATTAAGCTTTCAGTGCTTCCTACATCCCTGCTGAGAGGTAAACCTCAGAGCCTGTGCCGTGCTTCTGGCATGAGGTGCCTGTAAATGACCTACCCTTTTGAGTTAAGGGAACCGATGAACTACAGAATAGCATGGGAAAAGTGTTCCCGCATAGCCACTACCCAAGAAAATGCTTTAGACGCTTTAATATCAAGGCAAGAGAAATAACTCTTTTGTTTGTATCATCATCAAGGAGCTCAATAAAAAAGGGCATTTCAGAGGCCTACAACAGCTAAAACTATTGCAAAGGTTTGTGCGTAGCAATGAGAAAGAGACTCCAGAAATAGATTGCCTGGCTACAAAAAGGTTGAGACTGATTAACATTAATTATCCCAAGTTAAAAATTCCTGAAGGAAATCAAGAGAGAACGAACACTTCTGTTATCAGTTTGTTCTTCTTGCCTAGAACATTCAGGGCTTTCATTTTGCAAACTTGACCTTACAGCTCAGGAGGAGCCAAAAAAATTAACATGGAAATGGAAATCTGGGTTTCCTTCTGGAATTATCACCTTCAATCCCTTTTGCATTTCTCATGTGATTTCCAGTTCCAGGTAAAGAAATATTTCCACTGTGAGGCAATCTCCCCAAATCTTGGCTAAAGTTACATAGTTCTGAAGACTAAACAGGTAAAATAAAAAAGCAGAAGTTGAACTCTATGAACCAAGATCTGAAAACAGAGAAGTGGAGGTCACTACCTGAGATGTGACCTCTACTGTTTCTGAAGTATCAGTGACACATTTATGATACAGTTACCTTTTAAACACTAATGAACAAAGAAGAAATGTTTAAAAAAAGTGAAAGAAATTGAAAATTTGAGAAGCTTCTGGCCCAAGGAGTATTTGATAACTATGAGTGGCACATTTCCTTCAGACATAGGCTGCATTCTTTGTGGTCTGTGAACTTGCAAAATTCTCTCAGCAGGAGCATTAGCATAACATGCTTGTTCTTAGAGAAGTGCTTTACTACTGCCACCAGCCTCTTTTCTTTCTTCAAATCTGCAAGACATTTATGTATTTGAAAACATAGGGAGAAACTGTGAACAGTTCCAAGTAAAGAATTTGACTGACAGCTATTCTCTAAGCTCTTATAAATGAGAAATTCTTCCCCAGAAAGAATGTTAAGACTATAGTTCCCTTCCAGACTCCTACCTACACTCTTCATTGACAACATGTCTTATACCAGAGGATCCATACAAAAGGGAAAAAACCCATTTTGTTAATTTGCAGCCCATGACTTATCTTTTTGGACACTGTCCCATTGCTAACCAGTGACATTCTGGTGCTAACTTAGGTTTTTTGATGTTCCCTTTAGATGAAGCCCATCTTTTCACTCCTTTCCTTCTGGTACAACAAAAATTAATGTTGGGTAGACTCCACAACACTTATTTCTGAAGCTCCCTCACAAGCTGAGGTGGCAGACCAGGAGTATCATGCACAGTCCTGAAGTGCTGTGTCCCAGCAGGCAGCTCCAGAAGACAAAGCAAATGTCCTTATGTCCCCAAGGTGGTTGAGTGATGCCCTAGGATGGTCAACAGCCTGAGTTTCCATTTTGCTGACGCTATTAGCATTTCCAAATTTCTTTTCTTTGAAAATCACTTTGTTCTTTTAAATGTCCCATACTGACAGAATCATAACACAAAGTAGTGATTCTACAGCCTTCATGTGATGAGTTACATACAGTCAGTCCAGAAACGAGATAGAAACAAATTGACTGGAGGAAATTGTCAAAGCAGCTTCCTATATAGAGAGGGGGAAAGGTGAGTTGGATGTAATAAATTTGATTATGGTCTGCCCCCACCTCCAGCAAAATACACTATGAAGAGACCTGTTCTGAGGACTTTGAATTAGCTGTTCTTTCAGCAGGTTAAAAAGGAACAGCATTAGCACAAAAAGATCATCTGCTTTAACTACCTAAATTCATGTTACCTTCAAAGCCAACATTTCTGACAAGTTGCTTTAAACCTGGTTGCATGATGTGCTGATCATTGAGGCTGATACAGCAAAGCATTTACTAGTTTAACTGTAAATTTGCCTATACCTGTGCACTCAGCTTCACACACACACACCAAGAAACCACCTGTCTTGTTGCACAGAAGCACAGTAATACATCTGTACAGCAAATGTTCTTACTTCAAAAGTGATACTAATGCTGAGAATATAGGTCTCTTTTTTTGCAACTTATACTCCCAACTGTTGCTCCCATTGCTTCAGGGCAATTTCTTGGCATATTATTGGTCGAAAAATCTGTCAGAGCTGCAAGAACAAGTTCTCATACACCCAAGCCCTTTGTAAATTCACTCATTTTGAGTTTTAACTTTCCTCACAGCCTTTGGTCTGAAGCTGAGACAGGCCAACACTTGTGGATCTCAAATGAGTACCAGCTCCTGATGGCTAGACAGAACTACTTTATTCACACAGATTTGCTATTTGTCCAGTATTCTATACCAATACATCAATGTTACTTTGATTATTTTAAGTCATATTGCAAGCTTTCATGGGTACCAGCTTCAATATTTGCTGAAATCTAGATTTTTATTTACACTAGGGCCATTTAGCACCACTCTGTTGATACAAACAGACAGTTAAGTGGACATAATGTATTTGCCAAAACAGAATAGGGAACTGAAACAGAAACAGCAATCCTACCTTAATTATGAATAATCAGAAATTAAAACCTGATATCCACATTTTCTGATATTTATAGGTAATATGCTTTGGTACTCTTGTTGGTTCATTCCTAGTGTGTACCTTGTCCTGGGTTCATCACTAGCAGTCATTTTTCTCTTTCTTAGTAGCTGGTGCAGTGCTGGGAACAGAGCTGATAACATCGATCTTTTCAGTTGGTTTTAGTTGTTGCTCAGTAATGTTTACTTTGACCAAGGATTTTCTCAGTCTCATGCTCTACCAGGGAGCAGGGGAAGATGGGAGGAAGCAGAGACAGGACACGTGACCCAAAACTAACCAAAGGGGTATTCCATACCACAGCACGTCATGCCCACTATATAAACTGGGGGCAGTTTCCTAGAAGGACCAGATCACTGCTTGGGTTTGGCTGGGTATCAGTTGGCAGGTGGTGAGCGGTTGTATTCTCTTCCCATATTATTTCCCTTAGCATTATTATTATTGGTGGCAGCAGCAGTGATTTGTGTTATACCTTAGTTACTGGACTGCTCTTATCTCAACCCATGGGAGTTACATTCTTTCACTTCTCCTCCCCATCCCTCCGAGAGCTGGGGGAGGAAGACGAGGGTGAGTGAGGGGCTGCATGGTTCTGAGTTAGAGGCTGGGCTTAAACCACGACACAGTTTTCTGGACTCTTTTTATTAAAATTAAAAAAAAAAAAAAATATAAAAGACCTTTCATCTTTCCAGGGTATTTAAAAAGCTTCAGTTTTAAATAAATTGGTCCCAGAGAAATTCGATGTGGCTCCCTTACAGTCACAGCCTAATTGGTTGCTCTGTGAGAGGCAAACTACCAGTTAAGAAATGATGGAGTGTGGACTGATTTCTGAGTCTGATCATTAGCAAGGTGTCGTATGCAGTAATCGTTGTACAATGAAGCCATACAGTGAAATTCTAAACAGAACACAAAGAACAAAGCCTGGGTTCTTACCGACTGTTTCAGTATCTATCCACCTCATTCTTCTCCATTTAAAATCTTGGCATACATACATACAGGACATTCAGCCTTGCCGTATGCACGGATTATGTGTACGCAAACAATTATATGAACTCAGCAATTACTAGGATTCTATAGATAGCATCCAAAGCGACTTCGACAGGGTTGAGAGGTGGGCCAGTGCAAACCACATGAAGTTCAACAAGACCAAGTGCAGGTCCTGCCACCCGGGTTGGAGCAACCCCAAGCACAAAAACAGGCTGGGAGGAGAATGGATTGAGAGCAACCCAAGCAGGACCTGGGGGTGCTGGTTGACGAGAAGCTCAACATGACCAACAATGTGCACTTGCAGCCCAGAAACTAACAGTGTCCTGGGCTGCATTCCAAGAAGCATGACCAGCAGGTCAAGCGAGGAGATTCTCCCCCACTACTCTGCTCTCACGACACACCTCCTGCAGCCCTGTACCCAGCTCTGAGGTCCCCAACAAGGACATAGACCTGCTTGAGCAAGCCCAGAAGAGGCCACAGAGATGATCCAAGGGCTGGAATACATCTACTATGGAGACAGGCTGAGAGCTGGGCTTGTTCAGCCTGGAGAAGAGAAGGTTCCAAGGAACCCTAAAGGGTGCCTGCAACAAAACTGGAAAGGGACTTTTTACAAGCCATGTAAGGATAGGATAAGGGGGAATGGCTTCAAGCTGACAGAGGGAGATTTAGATTAGATGTTAGGAAGAAATTCTTTACTATGAGGGTGGTGAGACACTGGATCAGGTTACCAAAAGTGGTAAATGCTCCTACTGTGGCAGTGTTCAAGGCCAGGCTGGACAAGGCTTGGAGCAACTTGGTCTAGTGGAAGGTGTCCCTGCCCATGGAAGGGGCTTGGAACTGGACGATCTTTAGGGACCCTTCCAGCCCAAACCATTTTACAATTCTATGATATTGAGAATAAAACTCACTTTACTCCTGGATAAGGCAGCAGGCACATGAGTGGTGTGGGAGATATCAAGCCTCTGAACTGAGTTAACCATATCAAAGCAACAAAAGGCAAAACAGCAGACTAGGCAGTCAAGAGGTGGTAAATTCCACAAGGAAAGACAAGGGGGAAAAAAAAGAAAGAACCACTTGGTCTAGACTGAATGGAGTTCAGGTTCTGCATCAGGTACCAGCAAGACATTTTACTGACAGCACCAGCTTGCTCACATGCTTATACAGTATGAGCTTTACTGCAGGAAGACTAGTCAAATTTTAACAAATCATTATGCAAGATATAATATGTGTAAACAAAATACTGCTGTGACTATATCAAATAGTAGTACTAGTTGGAGGGTAAGGAGAAAATACTCTGTACCTTCCAGAAACCACAAGTGTTCCATCATCCAGCAAATATTCTTTCACATTGTCTGGTAGGGGAAGTATCACACTAGAAGAAACATAAGAATTTCTTTAATAACTTACTATTATTTGTTAAAATAATCACAAGAGTTTAATATAAATAATACATTTTAGTACAATGCCTCTCAATAATGGTATGCTTTATTCCCTAACACTACAAAAACAAAAATTTCTCTGTCTGCCCTCTCACTCCTTCCCACAAATCAATGCCCATTTTTCCATTTTTTAAATGCACAAAAGTGCCACATTCCTTCAAAACTCTTAAGAACGTTCCAAAAATGCAGAACTGCCACTACACTTATCAAATATACGCATGTGCTACACTCTACAAACCATAAAAGATTAAATGTTTTGATTACTAACAGTCTGTTGTCAGCACTTTTTGATCCAACAGGGCAACTATGTCGAGCTTGACTTCCCTGAGTTACTGGTAGTTCTCATAACCATCTCATAACCATCTCCTAACCTGCAGCAACACCTTAGAAACTGCAGAATTTGCAACAGCTTCCAGAAATACACAGAAACATGCAGCGAGTCACTTGGTTTGGGTGTGCTCAGCCTCAGTTTCTTTGAGGACCCAAGTGTGAACAGCAGTGCAGTGGAGATCAGCTGGTGCTTGGTCCCACCAGGAGAGCTGGGAGCACCGAGTCTGGCTCCCAGAAAAACCTCTCAGGGTACAGGGAGAAGATCCCAGCTCCTGGGACTCCAGCTGACAGCTCGACCAAGCCTTCCCCACCTCCAGCCCAGCTCTGCCCCACACAGGTTCCCCTTTAACTCACCCAATCTTACCACAACACACGCTCATTTCCAACAGAACCCGAGGCAGACCAGCCCCACACATCTCCCCACCTTCACCCCACACACTCCTCTCCCGGCCTAGGCCTGCACCCAGCCCAGCCCCACACTGCACCCTTCGCCCCCCTCACCTGCGGATGGTGACGGCCCGGAAGAGCGGGTACCACACGGAGAACTGGCAGTGCACCACCTGCTCCTTCTTCATCCTCCCCCTCAACCTGAACCGGCCCGGCTCGCCCTGACCCGCACCGCTTCTCCCCGCTGATCCCGGAAGCTCCCGATCCACCCGGAACCTCTCCCGCTGCTCCCGGCGCTACCCGAGCCGCCATCGCGGGTGCACAGGGCACGGTGCGGCCGCACGTCAGCGGTGCGCTCACCTCGCCTCAGCCGCCGCCTCCCCGTAGAGTGGAGCAGGTCCCGCTGCCGGTCCCGGCTCCCTCAGCAGCCGGATCGTTCTGCCGGCCTCGTACGGGTGCGTGGCCCGAGCAGGGGGTTCCAGGGTGGCTTCAAGGGAGCGGCGGGTGTTTTTCCCGCCTGGCAGGTTTTGTTTTCCCGCTTTGTATTTGCTTGCGTAAGGTTTTACCTCTGCAGCGTTATAACGGAGCTCTGCAACGACAGAGCTGTGTCCCCTCCCGCATGGCTGCGTTTCGGTTTGTTACTGTTACTGCTCATCATTAGCAATGTTCGAGGCCAGGTTGGACACAGGGGCTTGGAGCAACCTGCTCTAGTGGAAGGGGTCCCTGCCTGTGGCAGAGGTTGGAGCTGAATGAGCTGTAAAGTCGCTTCCAACCCGAACCAGTCTATGGTTTTGGGGAGAGTCAAGTAATGACTGAATAATACGTTCTTTTTAAGCTGTCGTTTCTTTGCGTGTGTGCCTCTGTGTGGAAGGCTGGGTTGTTTCCATGCTCTCACCTGTGCCATTTGAGGCTGCTGCTCCGAGCCCTCACGCATCAATTGTCTGAAGGCTCATAACAATATGGAGATGACTTTAATCCTCTTCTGCTTATGCAAAATGGTCTTTGTTGTTGTTGTCTGTTCTGCAGGACAAGAACCAGTTGTTTTTCTATATTCTATTTGGTGCTGAGAGCATCATCCACACTGTTAAGTACCGTGACAAAGGTGAAGCATTGTTTTCCCCATATTTCTCCCTCCTTCTCTCCTATCAACTTCCACTAATTAATTTATTTTGTTGTTAAAGTCATATTGCTGAACTCTGAGGGCACTGACTGATGGTAACAAATTTAAAATGACTTAGGAGGTTTTAATGATCTTTACCTTCAGCACATGTATCTCAGCATATTGTTAGTTATATCATGCATAAAGCTCTGCCAGTGTCCCTTTCTGCACGTTCTGTATAAGAAATGCTGTATTTTGTTTATCTTAAGCTTGCCTCAGGGCACCATTGCTGAGTTATATTAAACCTGCTTGCTGTAAACTGGATTGTGGAGTTTGGATCAGACAGTAGCTTTTAAAAAGTGATTTATAAAAGCTAATCATCTATCATGGCTTGGATAGAAGTTAAGGTAAAGCCCTGGTAGCTTGGCTACACTCTAAGCTGATTCATAGGCTGCAAGTTGGCTTAAGATTTTAATTCTTGGGAAGAGTAATTTGGAAGCTGTAGAATGGTGGGATCTTTTGTTGAAAGGAAACCACACAGTAAAGTAAAAAGCCATGGAAATGAAGTTATACTTTGAATAAATAGTATGCCCTTTTCTGGTCTGAGTTTGACCCCCACATGAAGGAAATGGAACAAGGAGCCCTGATTTGCCAGCAAAAGAACCTTCCTGCCTGAGGGCTGCAAGACAGGGTCTATTGTGAAAACTAACACAGGACTTTAGAAACCTTACACTGTCATGTTAAGTTTTATTTGCAGTTGGAGCTAATTTTTATGCACAAAAAGTGTTGCCACCCTTGACAGTATAACTAAAGTGAGCCTTCATTTAACCAAATGGTTTTTCAGCTTTGCGACAGCAGAAATTCTCACTTCTGTTCAGTCTGCTGAATTTGGGAAAAATTCCGTTTTTGGTGGAACTTCTAAAATGTCTCTCATACCTGCAGTTATTGCACCCACTTGTGGAGGAAATCAAAACTACATGGGCTGCGGAGGTGAGCTCCTCTGTTTTAATTTTAGTGATAATTCAAATCACTGAAGCTGTGTAATATTTTGTTCTTTCCAGTCACAGGCCACCCTCGAATCTCTCCACTGCAGAAGAGAGCAAAGCTGTGTTGAAAACAATTTCTGCCATGAGATGAGGTCCTAGTATGGTTTTGTAACCGATATAGGTAAGTATTAATACTGTTCTACAAACCATTACTATAGCAGCTTGTGGACTTAGGGTACAACTAGCATTAATCCACATTTGAGGAAGATGCACTGATACTTCCAAACTTGTGTAGAAGGATTAGTATGATCACTGGAGCAGGATTTTCTGTGAGGGGAGACTAAAAGACTAAGATCTGTTCAACCTGATCAAAAAAAGGAGTTTAACAAAGATATGGTTTGCTGTCTACTCTCTTGATATGTTTATACTATCAATCAAAAAGGAAACAAACTTTCCAAACAGGAGGTGAATTTGCTGTAGGTTTCTGTTTTTAAAGCTGTATACTTTGGGCATCACACAGAGCCTCCTTTGACTGTTTCCTCTGGATGACCAGGAATCTCTTGGAACTGCTGGGCTGGACTTTTTTTGCATAGGTTTTATGGAAAACTTGATCTTGTATTTTAGAGTCACAGCAAGGGACCGTGGCCATTGTCCAGCTACAGCTCTTAAGTCCTGAGTGAAGGGAGTTGGAGACTTCGGTGGCTCAAAACCAAACTGGCAATGGCTAACTGAACTAACATGGGATAGAAATTGAATTATAAGTGAAGTTCTAGAACATTTTTTCATACAAATAGTAATAATGTAGGTAGTAAACTTACATAGCTCTAAGATGGAGCTACATTGTTTTAAGAAAGGATTATAAAACATATTTTTGAAAGAACAGAATTGGGTTTAATAGGTCAAGGTTTGTTTTTAGGAATTGTGTTACATAAAAACAACCTGAACATTTGAGCGCTATGACCTGCTTTATCCAACAACACTGTCCTAAGACTTATGAAAGAGCCTGCCCTGTGGATGCTGAGGAAATGGCATTAAAACATTAAACGTTAGTTTTAATCCTGCTGGTAACCAGAAATATTTTGTAGGACCTATTCTCTTTAACTGCTTTGTGGAATTAAAAGCAAATCTAATATGTAAGAAAGCTGATTGTTGCTGCATGCTTTTAAATGTTTCACAAATGTGGAGTAGATATTACCAGAAAAGGATAAAGGTGAAGTAAGAGATGAAAGTGCTGTAACTGGGTAAGACAGAGGTGGTGGTTACTTGCTTCTGGTGCTGTTCATTTCTAGAAACCCCAGTGTGAAGTCATCAGAAAGATTCCTGTTGACTTTGTGGCAACTTTCCAACCATCAGTGCTAAGAATGATAGATACCTTTAAGATTAGCCCATCTCTCCTGGTGTTTAAACTGGTTTACTTGTTTATACTGTCTTTTTACTTACGATTCATGCTGATTTTCAGGACTTCAGTATTACAACTTCGGAGTTTAGCTTCCTTGGAATAAGAGCTTCTGTGCTGAAAGTGCCCCATAGCTCTGCAGTGAGACAGGGGCTAATGGTGAATCTCTAATGCATATATTTTATTGCTTACTGGTGTGGCTTTCAACTACAACTGGATTGAGAGAAGGAGTGAACAGTTTTATCTTCCTGCAGAGTGTTAAGATGCAGACTGAGGCGCAGAACTGCAGGTGCAGAGCATTGCTTGGGCACGTGGTCAATTGCCTTTTGCACGGTGTTAGCCACATCATTCCCAGTAAGCACAACTGACGTGCTGTGGTCACACTAACTCCATGTGCCTCCTAGGCTTGCAACAGAGGTGACTTTTTGACCTTGTTTTTGAGGAAGGATTGAGGCATTTATGTGTTTGTGATGCATGGAAGGTGGAGGTAAGCTCTAGTTTTGATTCTTTCCCAGTAGCAGACAGTTTTTACCACCAAAATCTGGGTATAAGTTTTTTTCCAACTTTGATAGTAGAGTGCGTAGGCTTGTTGCGGCAATGCTGTGTTGACAGAGCACTTCAACCACATCAGGATGAAACAATTTGTTTCCATCAGGATGGATCAATTTTGCCTCTATGTGTGTCTGACCTTTGAATAGTTAAGCAGGGTGTCTTCAGCCAGCATAGCTGATTGGACTGTCACAACTATGTAAGTCAGGAATCTGACCCAAACTTCTACTTCTTCTTTGATTTGACTCTGAAACAATCAGGTGGAGCTGAAAACTGAACTGACTTGTAACCACGCATTCCTAACTTTCTCCAGCAAGTTTTATTTGTTAATTTAGAGTGCAGAACCTTTTAACTTTTCTCTGAAAGCAAATATTGACTGTTTCATAGTAGCCTGGACTTTGATCAAGAGGAGAGAACCTGACGTTCCTGAAAATGGCAGCTGAGAAGTCCACAGAAGTTCGAAAAGCTGCTAGACAATTCGTCCTTAAAGAAGAGGTACAACACTTGGCTTTGACACAGGTTTTGTTTTTAAATAACAATGAGTTGAGATTGATCAGAGTTTTGTCAGTGCAGAGTAAGAAATGCTGTAAATGCTGTGTGTTTGTAAGAATCTGTTCAATAGACAAAACACTTCTTCCTGATGGGCAGAAAGTTTCAAAAAGGTGGCATTTCTCTTTGGTGAAATAATCGTAACAATTATCAATGGGGAGAGGGGAATCTACAGTGTTGTATTATTTTAAGCTGCTTTGGGTGGGGGGGCTTTGTTTCTTCTGTTGTCTGTCCAGGCTGTTTGCACAGTTCAGTAGTAATGCTGATACCTCTCAGAGACTGTACAATCAGTGGATCATGATGCCCAGCCTTGGTTTCTGTTCCTTCAAGATGAATAACCACTAAGAGTTGCCTTAACATTGAGGATTCTACCTTCTTTGATGCTTTCTGAAAGGGTTTGAATTTAGGTGATTGCTGTTCTAAAGACATTAGTAAGGAGGTAGTAAGAGTTTTGAAATAATATTCTGTGCACATCTTCACAGACTGAGAAGGTATTAAGTCCTAACGAAGGAATTTGGAGGTAATTCTGGGTGTTTTGTTTATCGGACCACCCTTACTTAAACTGCCTCTATTTGTTTCTCTTCTGAGTAAATTCTTCGAAGTTAATCCTTGATGTTAAAGTGGCAACAGCATCACGCTGTTGCTGTTAACACAAATGTTGTTTCTTTTATCCAGTGTTCCATCCTTGGAATGAACACACAGGCTTGTAATTTCTCTAGGTTTCAACGTAAAAAAACTTTAGTCTTGTGTTGTTGGGATATATTTATGGCTCTTCCCCTGGGGTGGTTGTGTAAGATGAGTATTTCTCAAGCATAAGGGCTTTAATTTTTTTAAGCATTTGGGGTTTTCTATTAAGACTTGTGTTTTTGCAGGCAGCATTTGAATTTTATCCTTTTTTTTTTTTTTTTTTCATAATACCTCTTAGTTCCTCTCCTTTGGAATGCTGTACTCCTGGTGTCATTGGAAGTTTGGAATTAGCCTTTACTATTTTAAACTATTTAGTTTTTTCAGTCATTCTGTAGGATTAATACACAAAAGTATTTACTTTGCCTCTGCCAGTGGCACTTGTATTAGAAGTGGTTCTGTAACTCTTAAGTAGCTACATGGTCTGATGTTGGAGAATCTTCTTCCAGCAAAGTGGAGCTGATTTTGTTTTATTGTTCCTGTTTCTGAGAGGTCTATTACAGACCAAAAGCTGTACTTAAGAATACCTGATTAAAACCAGGACATTTTGTTTGATGGTGTTTCTTTTGTACACGTAAAACCTACTCTTTATTTTTCTTCTGTCTTTTTGGGGTGTGGACAGGTCTCATTACTTACAGACCAGGGATTACTTTTTCCTCTTAAGATTCCTGGGGACAATGATGTGGTTCTGATTTCAGCCATTTTCCCCTTTCTGCTTAGCAATAACTTGGGGGTGTGGAATGATCCTCCAATTCTATTGAACACTGCAGCAATATGGGACCACCTGTAATCTGGCTCTTTGTGTTCTCTGCAATGTTTAAAGACATTCATTAACACAAAAAATCTGGTATTTATTTCACAGAAGTATATTCCTCTCTTTGGATAACCAATGGAACACAATCTTCTATTCTTCTTTTGGATCTTCCTGTACTCTAGTTCTGCAGTGATTAAGACTGAATACAAAGCTATTCAAAATATACCTAAATGCTTCCAAACTGAATTGTTTCTTGTCTCTGTAATGAGCAGAATATACTTAATCTCCTTTCTTGCTGTTTTTGTGACCACAAAGCCATTAGAAAGCCCTTTTGAGAACACATAGCTCTCCTTTTCCAATTCCTGTTACATGGAAATACTATACTTTCCAAAATAAATACAAAACCCCTACATGTAAAGTGCATACAGCAGGTTTACAACCATAGGAGTGCTACTGTTATTTCAATTGCCTGTCAAATAGTTCTTTGGAAGAACACATTACATGAGTTCATCCAGCTCCGTTATAATTTCCTTGATACCTGAATTACTTCGGATTGGCTTCCTGCCCCCAACTGGTGCTGTACTGTGCTTGTGTACCCTAAATAGAGCTGCATCACAGACTACATTTTGTTTCTCTACATTCTTTTTTCAGCTGGTGAATCTCACATCAAAGTTCAAGATCTGCATGGCCACACAAGCCCTATTTGCTCCTGTCCTGCACTAGAGCATTTCAGTCTGCCAGCCATGTGAATGACCTCTCAGACTTCATTCTTTACTACAATTTTGTGGGTTGGTTTTTTTTTTTCCCACATCCTTATTTCATAGAATCATCAAATTATAGAACAGTTTGGGTTGGAAAGAACCTTAAAGCTCCTCCACTTCCAGCCCCCTGCCACAGGCAGGGACACCTTCCACTAGAGGAGGCTGCTCCAAGCCCCATCCAACCTGTCTCTCAGCCAGTTTCTCACCACCTTCACAGTAAGGAATTTATTCCTAGTATCTAATCAAAATCCCCATTCTTTCAGTTTAAAGCTATTCCCACTTGTCCCGTCACTACATGCCCTTGTAAAGTCTCTCTCCAGCTTTCTAGGAGGTACTGAAGTATTAAAGTACTGAACTTTAGGCACTGGGAGCTACTCTAAGATCTCCCCAGAGCCTTCTCTTCTCCAGGCTGAACCAGCCCAGCTTGGCTCCAGAGCAGAGTTCCTCCAGCCCTCTGATCCTCTTCACGGCCTTCTCTGGACTCGCTCCAATACACGTCCTTGTTATGTTGGGGGTCTCAGAGCTGGCCACAGGACTGCAAGAAGGGTCTCACAAGAGCAAAGCAGAGCAGAAGAATCACCTCCCTTGACCTGCTGGTCAGGTTCTTTTTGATGAAGCCCAGGATACAGCTGACTTTCTGGGCTGCAAGAGCACACTGCTGGCTTGTGTTGAGCTTCTTGTCAGCCGGCACCTCCAAGTTCTCCTCAGGCTGCTCTCGATCCATTCTCCTCTCAGCCTATATTTGTGCTTGGGATTGCCTTTGCACTTGCCCTTGCTGAACTTCATGAGGTTTCCACTTGTTTACCCTTGTTCTGTTGCTGTCAGTAGTGTGTCTCATTAGGTGATAGGAAGTGTTTTGGTCATCTTACTGATTCCTTCTGGTTTCTGCAGTCAGACCTATGGCCAACTTGATACAAAATTCTGCAGACAATCCTGTCTGCCCATAACTTCAGCAAAGCTTAAAATACAAGTTACATTAAAGTAAGTAAATTGCTGGGCTAATACCCAGGGAAAGTAAACTCAGAAAAGACACTTTGTAATAACGTTAATGCCAAGCACTCAATCAGCAGCTCAGAATCCTAAAAGGGCAGGCATGCATCGCTGCTTACAGAAAACAGCAATCCCACAAGGCCATGGTCTAAGATCACAGCAAGAAGAGTTTCAGAACAATTTGCTTTTCAGTCTTGTATGCTCAGGTATAGACCATGATCTCTGGTAAGTAGGCACTCATGATCACCAGCGTAGCAAAGGTCTATGCTGACCAGTCACCTTTTTTCTGCTGAAACATGACCTGTGCACAGGCTTCCTAAAAAGCTGAGGACTTTCCAGTACATAAAATCCCATTGAATTCATTGAAACTTGCTTATATAGTCATGTTAAGAAAAGTTACTGGGCTTATTTTTCCATTCCTATTCGAGAACTTGGAGTAAATGTTTTTTTCTGGGATAGCTGCAGGAATGTTGTTGCATGTTCCAGCATGTATTCTACTGCCGAGATTTTGCCTTCAAGAGAATCCAAAAATAGTGGTGGTGTTCTCCCCTTAGTTCCCAAGTTGAGATTAATCTTATAACGTATTTAATCAAATAAAATTCTGTATTTTAGGTAATTGCAGAAAGGAAATGGTTGAAACTTGAAGAAACAACTTACACTGATCCCTTCGGTAAAACCAGGTAACTGCTTCACTGGCATCTCAGACTTCTGTACTGTTCCCAGTCAGCATAGCCCCAGGCTAGAGAACAGGAGCATTCCAAACCTGTTACTCCACACAAGATGAGAGTTATTTGTTCTCCAATTACTTTATAGTTTGTACTGTTCAGAGAAAAATAAACTTACTCTAGCAGATATGCTGGCATGTGGCACTGAACTGGGCTCCTAAATCCTTCTGGGCACACTGGACCCTGGTTTACTTGGTATTTCCAGTGCCTTGCAACTGTGCAGAAGCAATTTGTAGCCACACAACTAGACTGTAATGATCAGAGTCTGTCCCATGGCTTTTCTGGTTCTTCACTGAGGGCTCCCTTTTGCCTGCTCATGGTGCTGGATCTTGTGTACTACTGATAAATGACTGTCCTCTCATGTATTATGACACCTGTTCAGTCCTTTTGTGTGCCTTAGTTTTGTGTATTTTTTATGATGTGACAGTGTGGCTTTACTTTCCTTTCCTCAATATGTTGGATTATCTGCTGCTGTCTTTCTCCAGTGCCTCCTAATTCATCCTTTAAAAAAGTAGCCAAGATTGGAGTGTTTGTGAAAGGATTTTTATTGCTGGCAGACTGGGGGGTTTTACTTATACTACTGCTGATTTTGAGAGAGCAGCTTTGGTCTTCCCTACCTATGTGCTCAAGTAACTGAGCTGAGAGCTTCCAATAACTTACACTATAAAATTTCTGCAAAAGCAGGGTAAAAGATCGAATGCATGGGGTCCTGCTACAAAACTCTTTCAAAATCTGACAAGTTTTATGTACGAATTGCTTTATTTTTGCACTTTTCCAGGATCACTTATACAAGACTCGCCTGGTTTTTGAGAGTCACTCATGTTCTTCTCGTATTTTTAGTGATCTTAAACAGTCATTGTTTTCTCTCTCTCTCTTTAAAAAGGCTGAACAAAATTATACTACAGACATTTTAAAGTGCCAGTCTATGACAGAGCCTGCCTAAGCCTGTCTGCTTTCTTATAGGCCCTCACTGTGTGATGGTGTATTTTGCTTTTAAATGAAAGTATCAAGGGTAGAAGATGACTTACACATTCATTTGTTCTTTTCTGTGTTAAACAGAACATGGGAAACTGTAAAGCGTACTGGCAACAAAAAGGGGATCTCAGCTGATGGTAAGACATTGGTGCTTGGTTTTGTTTGGGTTTTTTCCTGTTAAAGAGCTGACAAACTCATAGACCTTAGAGCAGCTTCCAGTACTTAAAGGGGCTGACAAGAAAGCGGCAGAGGGGCTTTTTACAAGGATATGCAGGGACAGGACAAGGGGAAATGGCTTCAAACTGAAAAGGGGGCAGATTTAGAGTGTAAGGAGGAAGCTCTTCCCTGTGAGGGTGCTGAGGTGCTGGCACAGGGTGCCCAGAGAAGCTGTGGCTGCCCCATCCCTGGCAG
>JBCJKH010017662.1:28119-41446 GCA_039877255.1 Loriculus beryllinus
CCAGGTTCAGTAGGTATATATCAAATTACCTTTGCTTACTTTCTTCCAAAATATATTTGAATGTGCGTAAAAATTTTGCTTCGTCATGTTAGGTGAGGGTACCTTTTGCTGTGGAATGTTTTTCTAAACTGTAAAAGCTGACAGATTGCTGGAGGAGAACTGTACTCAGTGCCGCCAGGTCACACTAGGTTATAGAAACTGTGACAGCTTTGCGCACAGAAAACTAAAAGCACAGAGCTAGCTTTTCTCTGCAGTATCTGTGATGCAGTATGAAAGAAACAAATGCTGAAGATTAAAGAACTCTGTCAGGCCTCCATCTATGGCAAATTCATTCTCAAGCTCTTGATCAGTCCTGTAGGTTGAGTACAAGGTGTGCCACAAAGTGCCATAGAAAACACTGGAAAACTGCTGTGAGGAAAAGTAATCTCTTGGTAATAATTATTAAAATGTTTTCAAGTCATGAGCTTTCTTTGAGAACAATGCTGATAACACCGATGGTTTTAGTTGCTTCTCAGTAATGATTACTCTGACCAAGGTCTTTCTGAGTCTCATGGTCTGCCAGGGAGGAGGGGAAGACGGGAGGAAGCAGAGACAGGACACCTGACCTAAACTGACAAAAGAGGTATTCCATACCACAGCACATCATGTCCAGTATATAAACTGGAAGCCGTTACCCAGGAGGGCTAGATCACTGCTCGCGTCGGGCTGGGTATCGGTCAGCAGGTGGTGAGCAGTTGTATTCTCTTCCCTCGTTATTTCCCTTATCGTTATCATTATTGGTGGCAGCAGTAGTGGTTTCTGTTATACCTTAGTTACTGGACTGCTCTTATCTCAACCCATGGGAGTTACATTCTTTCGATTCTCCTCCCCATCCCTCTGGGAGCAGGGGGAGGAAAGCGGGGGGAGTGAGCGAGCGGCTGCAAGATTCTGAGTTGCTGGCTGGTCTTAAACCACTACAACCTGCATGAGCAGTGTGAGCTTTAGTGGTCCCTTCCAACCTAAACTTTTCTATGAATGTGTGTGAGTACAGAATTCAACCCGTAACATGATTCAATTTATCATTTCTTCACAGTTTCTCAATACGTTGCAGTATAACTAGAAGAATAGTGAATTAGCTAAATGACTAATATGCAAATAACTCTGAAGAGTACATAGCGAATTCACACACAAGAGGAATTTCTCAGCTGAAACTTGAAACCAGGAAACAGCCATAGGTACTGCATGAATTCCTGAAAGCACAGCTTTCACGTGCTCCAGCTCTGTATCAGTGATGCATGAGGAAAACAACAAAATGCTAACAGTGATAGCACAAACCAAGCAGAAGCTACAAGTGAAGAAACCACCAACCCAACCAAAAAATGCCACCACATTTTTGCAGTGTTGTTTCACAGAAAGCAGGCACAAGTCACACAGCTCCCAGTGGCACTATGCACACTCCAGGCGTGTTTGACATTAAGGGGCCTGGTTGTTGTGGCAACCAAATCCCATAGATGAATTACTGCTCAGCAGCTAGAGCCATCTCTCTCCCTTTCTGTCTCCCTGCCCCCAGCTAAAGTTTTTTAAAAAGGGGTGGCACTTTTTACATCGTGGAAGAATGTCATAGCAAAAAAGAAACCTTTTCCTTACAGATGCAGAACACTACCAAAAGGAGTGAACAACCTGGCTGAAGTGTTAGGCCCTCAAGTTTACAAAGTGCAAACACACAACACTATTTCAGTGAGGCTACTTTTCCTTTATGTGGCTATGCCAAATACTTCCAAGGAGGTCATGCAAGAATGAAGATAATGTGAAAATTCTGAAATCCCTTTCGAATGACAGAACTTTTATGGAAGTTCCCCCCATTCTTCCTTTCCACATGTAGATGCACTAATTACAAATGAATTATTTCAGGTGAACTATTCAAGCAACTGACAGTCTTCATGTGAATGTGTTTGCACAGTGAGTTGCAGGCTTTGAATGACATTGATTCTCATGGACTGATTAGCACCGCTGTCATTGGCTCTGATCCTTTAATTCCCCACATACATCCTAGTGTACAGGACAGAGGAAGATGAGACATAATCACATATATGCACCTAGCAGCTTGCTATATAAATGCATGCTGCACAAGCAGAATACACAGAAGAGAAAAATACTTAAAAGCCACTACAAGTTAAAATTCAGAATTACCTAAATCGTATTTTCAAAACAGTTTACTGGCCATAGGTCAAACATATATTAGATATTCATCGATTCGTTTTCACACTTTTGAAAATATGTTGTATCAGTATCTGCATCTCAAGGTAACTGGGTACTTTTAATAGCCCTGTTCTGATGAGAATGAAGAACTCCTCCCATCTTTTTTCCCACAAAATATCCTTTCGAGCTATGCTACTAGTTGCCTATTGACAATACTCAATCATGAGTAACTGACATAATGAAAATACTGGAGGCAGAGTTATTTAATAAGCAGAGAGTACGTAGGGTGAGAAAACCACTAGCATAATATAATATATACACATACCACATAGGTACAAGTATTTATTATTCTGTTTGCAAACACACACACACACTTCTAATTAGCTAACATCACATCCCGTGACTTAAAGCACTTAGATTCTCTCTTCAGATGAGGCAGTGATGGATTACTGAACATGTTCAGATATGCTATGACTTCCTGACACACCATCACAACATAAGTGTCCCCTACTCACTCCCATTTACAGTAGTGAGATAAATAGAACCAATTTCTAGAAGCCAAGATACTTCCTGCGGGACAAAACCTGCACTTTGATAGTTAAACAATGATAAGAGTTCTCGTGTTTCTCAAACACATAGCTCCTGAATAAACCTACTAACTTGAATAGGTGCTCAATAGTTTTCAAAACCAAGCCAAACACAGTGTAAAATATAACATTTCAGTGTTATTTTATAGGTCTTGCTCTTTAAATGGGTATCACTTCTAACTTGCTTGCATTTTCATTTAAAATAAGAAAAATATACCTTTGAGATGATTAAGGGCTCCCCGTGCTCCAGTCCGCCTTTCAGTGTGAATCCCCATGGAGCACCTCCTAGAAGCAGTGCCTCCAGGTAGATATATCTTCCTTTATGGGTAACGCTGCACTCTGAAGATGATATGCTGGTGTTAATGTTGTCTAACATCCTCATCTGTCCTATCACATACTCAGTCAAATACAAAACCCACTCAGGCAATCACAAAACAACAAAGTTGTTGTCCTCGGAAGCCCACAAGCCCTCTTCATCCCTGAAGAGGTGAAACAAAAAGAGTCTGGGACAGAAAATTTCTCTTCAGAGCTGGAGTCCAAGGTGATGTGTTAAAAATATTTCCCATCAACATTTCAGAATGCTGTTTCTCCTTCAGAATTGTGACGTTTTACTGGTGTTTCAGCACTGTGCTTTCCCCATTTCCAGGTATCCTGGGCACGATAAAGATTTTCCGTTTCCAGTATATCAAACTTGCACTTTTAAAGATGCAGGCAAAAAAATAACTTAGAAAAGGTTTACAGATTTAAAAGCCCCTGGCCAGCAAATTGCCAAAATCCAAACAAATGCTTTAGTTGTGATTGATTATCAGTCCTTTCTTCCTTTCTGCGTACGATTTACCATTACAATGGCCTTTTTGCCTCAGCCCAGTGCACTGAAAGAATGGAAGTGTCTTCTACCTCTTCTCTCAGTTACTCTGTCTGCTCACTCCACAATTTCCTGACTTGTCAAAAAAAAAGAAATAAAAAAAATAAAAAAAAAAGCCTGGGGGAGGAGGCGAGAAAAAGTCCATTCCGTAAACTTTTAAGAGGGGGTTAAAATGTGAAATAACTCCGTATTTATTGGATTAAAAAGTGCAAAAAAGTCTGTCAGGAAAACTGGAGAAGCAGGTGAAATTAATCCTTTGGGAAAATAGTTGAGACGATGACTGAACTCTTTTTATGTTCCGCGCTCCCCCGATGATCTGCCAAAGCTGCAGCAGCTACTGCTGCTCTGAGGGAGGTTGAGGAAGTGAGAGAGAGAGGAGGAGAGAGATGGATTAAGGCAAGCAAGGCAGTGCTGCCCAATTGTGCACATCAAGCATGCAATTATAAAATGCAGTGTGCAAAAGCTGAGGCTCACCCTTTTATTATGCCCCGGAAACCATCATCTTTCTATTGTACTTGCCAAGGAATTCTAACAATCCAAACTGACAGTTGCTGACTACAATGGACCTGTTCCAAAGCAGCACAGTGGAGCACTGCTGATAATTTTGCTCTCATTAAAGTGCTTTTCCTCTGCACGGAGCCTATCAGCTTCCCTAGACATGTTTCTTTCCCTCATTTAAATTGTCATAAAAGGTTGGTGCTTTCTCAGTGTATGGAATAAGAAATAACACTAAGAAGTTCCGATACTTTTATTAATTTGGGCAGTTACCAATGACTACTGTAGAATTTATCAATGTGGGTGCATCTGCTCTTGCACATATACATTTACACTTAGGGATCTGACTCATCCCTTAAACTGGTGTTGACATCAGCAAAGGTGTTAAAAATGTTTTCTGTTTTCTATCAGCCGTTGAAGAGCATGGTAGAGATGGCAGCCCATAGACTGCTCCCTTTTCTGCTGGCAGAGCTGAGTAGACAAATAGTAGTGCATGTGCCTTCAAGGTGATCCTACCTTTTGATCTTAGTGCCTAGGATGTGCAACGTTTCGCCTTTGGGCCTTAGAAGTTGTGAAGAGGGGGAAAAGCTATGGAGCTGTGATTCCAAACCAGAAATCTTTGCATTTTTTCATGCCCTGCATTCTGCCCCATTCTCATCCCCTTTAAGATGTTACAGTTTCTCCAGAGTCTTCTACTTGCTCCATGCATCCCAGCTCTCATTCCCAATAGCCATGGAAAGGAATTCAGAAGAGAGGGCCCCTCCCTTTATTTTTCATGGTAGATGATCCTCAGCCCTTGCTTATATTGAGTTTTGTCCCCTCTGCTTCCCTCCCACAGGCTGAGTTTTCATTAGCTTCACATCCTGGTCAGGCTCACCCATTCCTTTATCCAGAACACACAGTTTTTCCTGACTCCAATTAGATTTCTGTAGTTTCACTTTCCTAGTGTTTCACTGTAAAAATGTTCATTCCAAGTCACCACAAAGAGCAATTCATTTCTGTTCCTCCACAGATCTTCTAGACCAGGTTGAGGCTCTGGGAGCCATACATCCTCCTGTCCATAGCCATTGGGATTGCTGGAGACTGCATAAGAACATGCCAGCCTGTTAAAAAGCCAAGGTACTTCTTTGGGTTCTATCAATTTCCAGTACAAAATGTTGGTCACTGCACCTGTCTGCAGACACCAGAATTTCAGCACAAGCTGTATTTTTCCCAGTGCCTACAGTGGCTGACAGTTAACAGTTACCAACATAATTTCTGAGTTACAGTTTTTCTTCTCAAGAGCTGCAATTCATTTGAGGTGCTGAATCCAACACCATTTTTTTCCAATAATTCTATCAAATTTTTTATGCTTTCCTGCACATAATTTTACTCCCCCACTACCTCCAGATTTACTAGTCCTTTACACTTAAACCAGCTCTAAAAAAGTCACATACAGGTGCTTGCATATATCAGAGACCCATGATCAGCTAAGGAAAAATCAGTCACCCCAAAAGGGCTATCAGATACTGTGCTGCTTTCTCAGCAGGCTCTTATTCCACATAGGAGCTAAAAATCTGTCAGGTGCTAGTAGAATCTAGTTCCTATCTGTGTTCCCCATACATTTCTCATAAAGAAACTGGGCCATCCCTCTTGGTGATGCCCCAATAAACACATGGATTTTTTGAACACTAGAGATGGCAGTAATGATGAAGAAAGTGAGATTTTAACAACATGGAGATGTGTATTGCTGTGCTTTTTAGCTGAAAACTCATTTTTCTGAGGAATAGATTTCAGTGCTGAATACAAGTAAATTCACCATTCACCTACATGCAAACATTTTAAAACATGAAGTATGAAGTTTTTTCCTCATCTTGCCTCTGGCAAGAACCTCAAATTGCACAGATAGCTTACCACTCTTTGCTACAAGAAAGAAATTATTTTACGAGGAGTTCCCCTCAGGACAGAATGGAAAAGACCAAAAAGTTCAGAAAAGTGCTGTCCATGCAGAACAACATAATTGAATTAAAATTTTGTATGGTTCCAGTGTAAGAGAAAATAAATTTGAAATAGGCTCATGTCATAACCCTTCTCCTCAACTGTCAAGTACTGCTCTGCTAAAACAGAAGAAATTCCCATTGATTTCACTTTTCAGTGCTCATGATCAAACCCGACATGTATCATTAACAAAGACACTGCCTCCTTCCTGGTGCCTGCTCTGGCTTTTCCTCGACTCCTTCAAATAGTCCAATAGTCCAAGTTCCTCTCGCAAATTAGGTTCATCAGAGCAATGCTGCCCCCTATCTGCTGGCACTAGAAATTGTCACAACTTTTAGTTCACTTCGTTGAATTAAATGCAAATATTTAACAGTTTAGTTAGCAGTCATTTGCTATGTTTTTCCCTTTCAGAAAGGAAGCAGAATCTTATTCAGAGTGGTGTTATTGATCTTACCTGGGTCCCTGAGCTGGCACATCATTAGGTCAAATTAAAGGTAAACCTAGAAATCAAACAAAGGAAATTCAGCTCCTAAAATTTGTACGCATTTCTTACTGCCTTTTTGGCTGGAGCAACTAAAAATTATGCTTTGTTCAAATGTATCTGCTGTTTAATTATATCCCGTACATTCAGAGGAAGCAAATTTATCTCAACTTATCTCTAAAGAGAAGTTCTAAAAAATTAATACTGAAGGGACTTCTGAGGAGGATTAACATGCTAAAATAGCTCAGAGTTGGACATCAGAAGAGCAGAAGTGTAACTGATGACCCAATATATCATATTTGGCAGAAAACTGCCATTACAAGCAGGCTGACAAAAGGTTCAAGATGAAAGGAGGGACACTGATCATCTTGCATCGCTCCTGCTTTTGGAGTCTTCTCTATTTCTAATTGTGCACAAACTCCTGCTGAGCGAGAAAAAGGCTTGCAACAGCCCCGTCTGAGAAAATTTATATTTAGTGTTCTCAAGGTGGACAAAAGGGGATAGAAGTATGGGTCTTTGTACCTTTCAAGATACAGAGGGAATGGGTGACTTACTTCTGGTCATACATGAAGCATGAAAAGGCTGAAAAATGAAAGCAGTGCTTCTTCCTAGCTCACTGGTTTAATCACAGAACAACTTGTTGGGGTTTTTTTTCTTCCAGAAAGGGCTCTGTATAAGCTGAGGAGCTTCAGGAATTTTAAATAAGTCAGCCTTCAAGCACCAGTGGTCACAGATTCTTCATCTCTCCTGAAACCTGAAGCCATTCACCTAAATCTGCAGTAGGATGGAACAAAACACGAATGCCAAAAGACCTAACCCATCTGAATCAGCCCAGGATCCCTTAAGAAGAGAATAATTTTTTCTTGGGGTAACAAGTCTCCTGAAGATTTATTATGTAAAAACATTAGAAGCAGATAAATAGAAAATATGGCTTTTCTATCTTACCTCCAATCTGCTTGAGCTGACTGTAACATATCCATGCAATCAACTCTGTACAATCTTAAATTCTAAAATGCTTTAGTTTGGAAGGGATATTAAATATAATCTAGATCAAACCCCCCCTGCCATGGGCAGGGAATGTCAGTCTTACATCTCAAACAAGATGTCAGACTTGCATCTTAAAGAAGAAATTATAGTAAGGAACACACTTTAAGACTTCGTATAGGCCCAAAGGGATTGCGATCAGTTTTGCTTCAGAAAATTTGTTGCTAGAGAAAAACATTCCTAGGGCTAAAAAGGGAAGCTCTGTTCAGATTCCAGGTTGGATTTGAGTTTGTCTTCATTCCAGGCCACAAAATAAACCTGCTTTTCTGGATAGGCCTGAGGTGACACGAAAAATAAGACAGAAAGGAAAAGACAAGAGGTCTGAGAGTGAAAGAAAAGAACAAAGCTGAGAAACAGAAGTAAGCTGCAAAATCCATGAATCTGCATCCCTTTTGTGCTGGAAAAGGCCCTTGTCTTTAAAGTCTGAAAATAAAGAATTTTCTTTGGGGAACATAAAGTCTCTCCATATAGTATTGCTTCTGGCACAAAATAGCTCTGTGTTCCTCAGTTACTCAAACAAACTGAAAAGCAACGGGTCAATGTGAGGAATAGCTCCTTTCCTCCAAGGAGAGTACAAGTGCTGCCACAACTCTAAGAGGTGAATTCAGGGTATATGAACTGCAGAACTGCAGATTTTCTCTCTGAGTATGAATTTTCATCTATCTGATGTAATGCAAAGATAATCACCCAACTGAACCAAGAGTTTGAATCAGAAACCAGGAATCAAAAAAGAGACAACACAGTAAAACACTGAAACCTTGCAACATAGAGGTTGTTGTTGTTACACAAGCATTATATCTGTAACAACATTGAGGACACTTCAGCAACAACAATCCCTGATTTTCAATATGTTATTGTAAGCCTTTCCAGAGAAACAGGCCATTTTGCACTCTGAGTGGACTAAATAAGATGTACAAAAGCAGGGACATCAAAGTCCTCATTCTAACATTAAATTAATAAAAGATTCCATGATCACATGCAATTATTCAGTATTATTATTCTAAGGGCCTTCCTTTGTTGAGACTCAGTTACACACTTTAGAAAGAGAAGGCTCAGGGCAGCCATCACCTCATTTAATTGAGCAGCTGTGTAGTATTTGTCTTTACCCTAGCAGGCTGGGTACACAATTGGTCAGGTTTCAGATACATCTATCTGCTTAGATCAGAGGTTTCTGTGCCAAGCTACTTCTTGCAATTTTTACTTGCAAGATGGGCTGCAGGTGCAGTCACCTGAGGCACCATGGACAGATGCTCTTATTTAAGACCAAACACTGCAGCAAGCTCTGATGACACAGCCCTGCGTCTGAACTCATCTTGTAAAGAGAAAGTAAATTTTGCGTATCTTTATGTTTAATATGTGGCATATGAAGAAATACGAAGGGTTCAACAGATTAATTTTTTTTGGGGATCCCCAAAATAAGATGATTATTTAACAGTTAAAGCCATTATTAATGCCTTTAACCAAATCTGACATAGCTGGTGGGCATGACCAAAGCATTTTTGATGTAAAGCCTCTACTGTCATAAATTACTCCATTACCTTCCTCTCAAGCTAGATCTCCCCTGCACACTTCATAGTCCTCTCTGTGGAAGAAATGGATTATTTTAAAGTTAAACTTATGGTGATACTTAGATGTTTGTTCTTACAGATATTCCTAAAATACAAAAAAAGTTATTTGAGAATTACATCCTGAGTGAGTTACTCTGTCCCCAGGTTGTAACTGATGTTTCAGGAGAGGCAGGGAGAGCTGCAGAGGCTGGAATGCTCAGGAGACCTGGACTTCCACAAAACACTAGACAAAAAAGGCACTTGCTGCTAGGAAAGACAGCGTTCCCCAGAAATCACGCTACCAGGGCCTTGGTGGGGAAAAGCTATCGAGTTTCTCACTGAAGCAGGCCTTTGAATGTCACTTTGCAGAGAAATCAGACACTGGGAGCAGCGTTTATTGGTTCCCCCTCATGCACATGATCAGCTCCAGAGGGAGGAGTTTGTTCCCACGGCTACCGAGTAGGGTGAAGGGGTTATAGGGGCAGGTGGCTTCTTTGGAGCTTTTGGGTTTGGGAGCCGGATGTGCAGCCTGCAGGACGGCAAAAGCAGGAGTAATGCGAGATGATCAGCGACCCCCTCCCTCCCAGCCCCACGGCTAGAAGCAAGTCTCAATAAACCTTCCAAAAACCAGGAGAAACAGACCTCACCTGTGTCTGTCAGAGGTAGGTGCAGGCTGCCTCCCAGATGAGTTCGCATGCTTTGTTAACACCCAGGGCTGTTGGAGAGCTGAAATCTGGCTTCAGGATATTGTATAGTATATTTACCTATAAACTCCTTTGCCTCTTTTTCTCTGTGGGTAGAAATAAGATATATATTTTCAGTGCTGCCTCTTCTTGTGGAGGTTGCAATAAAAAGACTTTTTTTTGTTGAGCTGTTTGCCATCATCTGCATGTGTTTTTTGCCGCTGATGCACCGAAACCTGAGGTGCAGTTCAGTAAGGAGAGCGGAGACCAGAAGCCTGTTTTCATCTGGTTAATTCTTCTTTTCTTTGTTCAGTTTAAAGCAGCCCATGTAAAAGCACTTTTCATCTTTAGGTTTGTCCTCTAGCATTAAGTGAATGGTTTTCTTCCCTTGTAAATTAAAGTGATGTGGTGTTGCTATGGAAATGTTACCTGGTTTTCTCCTTAGTTATTTAAATATATAAGCATACATGCTTGTCTCCTGAGGTTGCGCAGACTTCAGTTCTCCACCTCTCTGATAAGTTTGGTTTGGGCCCAGTTTATACAGCTGTTCCTGGAAACTTGTAACATGTTGTATCTGCTGTAAGCTGTTGGCTTTTATTCTGAATAACTTGAGAAGACAAGCAGACAGACTATTGACGCCTGCATGTTCACTCCGTAAATCAAGATCCAAAATTGGGGAGACACCCAAATCATTTTCTTTCCTGAAGTAAAGTGATAGTCTCTTGAGTCTGCACTCAGTTTCTGACCAAGAATTGAGAATGCCTATCAGGCAACCACTTTTGGGAATTCAGAACCATTTCATCTCCGAAGATATTGGTGTGGAAATCAATTTTTTTTTAATATTGCTTTCTGAAGAGGGCTTTTGGGGAAGACGCTTTTGGCCCTCCGGCCTTTTCTCTGGCAGGAGGAAGTTTCCTCACCACAACTGGGATCATGGTCACCCCCAATATGTGATACTTTGCTGGCTAAATACCGTGAAAAAGATGATGCGTGCCCTCTCCTACCCCCTTATGAGAGGATTTTTATCTCCGTTCTCAAGCACGGTATCATTCAACAACCCGCTATCAGCATCCAGCGGCCGTGAGGGCGCTTCAACTCTGGTGCCCATCGCCTGAGGGGGGCACATGTGAGCAGCCATGTTGGGGTCGGCGGGAAGGGTGAGGGGGCACACTCCATGGCGGCTCGGCCCCGGTATCCCCGCCACAGCTTACCCGAGTCTGCGGCGGGATGAAGCGGCTCCTTTCGGATCGGCTTCCCAGGAAGGAGGCCGGAGAACGAGCGAGGCACTTCTCCTCAGTGTGAGGGAGCGTGATAGCGGGTGCCTGCCCTCCTGAGGTACACAACCCGTTGGAGCGGCAATATGGAGGGTTGATAGGGGTTTAATGGAGTTTGGAACAGTCCGGTGGAGGAGGCGGAAGCCGGTCAGGAACACTCAGGGGTCCTTTGTTTCCCGCCACAGAAAGGCAGGTGGCTGCATGTGGCGGACATTTTGTCAGCTCTTGGCCGGCTCCGTACTGCTGTCACTGCTGGGAAGATCCATAACCAGCCTTGGCTTCCTTTTCCTCATGGAAAACGCAGCCGGGGAGGGGAATTGGCAAGGCAGCCGTAGTTCAGGAAGAGTGCCTGTCATCGTGGTAGAGCTGAACTTTCCAGGGGTGGTTGTGCAAGGGTTCAAGGCAGTGTTTTCCCTTAATGGAAGTATTTCTCGTACTCAGAATTGGGGTCTGGAATTCCCAGAATTCTGCTTTCTCCATTATGTGCCCTTAGGAAGCACCTACAGAGGTCTTTTGCAGTCTAATGGGTTTATTGAAGGTGTTAAATTGGCCATGGTGTGGAAACTGCTGCTGCAGCTACCTCTTGATTTACAATATAGTCCTATGTCTTCTAGGGGACCAGTCACCCAGGAAAATTCAAATAATGCAAATAAAACCTCATCAAATATCATCTGGCTCAAAGCTACCCCTGAGTAATAATTTTTTTTCTTTATTTTTCCTTTTCTGCCGCTGAGGTTTAGAGTTGTCCCCCAACACATAAATTAGTTGTGTAATTTGGGACTGTTAATAGCAATCACATTCCCAAAACTAGAGATTTACAAATCTAGACTTGCCCTCGACTTCAAGTTTTCTTTTGGACATACCTCCAAAAGCACGTTGGTGAGGAAAAGGTTCATTTGGCTTTAATCGAGTAGGTTGGCATAGACAACATTTGTAGCCAAGGTCGAAGCAGATGTTTATAGAAATCTCATCTTTGGTTTCTTGTAGAAACAAATCTGTATCTGGAAACATTGTAGCAAAGTGGTCATGGATATGATTTGCCACTCATTATTGCAAAACTTAGCAGGCAAGTACTTAGAAAAGCTTTCATCTGTGTTCATTCTGCAAAACAAAGCATAAGACTTTACAAAGGAGAGAAACTATCTCCCTGAATGTCCCTTTATTCCTCCTGCAGTGTTAAAATTAGATGGTAAAATTAATTTTTGTTCCATAAAGTTGATTTTTAATACGTTCGAAAATAAAGAGATATCTCTTTTCTCCACAGGTGCTGTTACAATGAGCAAGAGTATCCAGGAATTAAGGTAGTACATAGATTTTAATTGTTATTAGCTAAATTCCTGTAAATTCCTATACCCACTGTTGTCATTATAGTAAACAGCACACTTACTGAAAATGGAAGCCTGAAGATTCCTAAGATGTAGTCTGTTATAATAATGTGACAGAGAAGCTATGAACACAAAATATAAGGATATGGTTGCCCAAGGCAATCTGCAGTGAAGGATGAACTACACTGCACGATGTAATGTGTGTGTGAGTGTAACAGCTGAATTTTTATCCAAAGTGGAATGAGTTCTTCACTGGCAATGGAATTTCTGTACAAACAGCATATATAGTACTGTCCTTTGGAATGAATTTGCAGGGGTCTGTGATTCTCCTTACTCTTAAGATTCAGAATTATTCAGCATTGGAGAAGTGATACTTGTGAAATTCAGTCATTTTTACTGTTTTGAGTGTTTGGGGTTTTTTTCCCCAGAAGGTAGTGCTTGGATTTAGTGATTTTTGTGTATAATTAAGCATATAATATTCTGTGATTCTATATAATATTTGACAGTGTCTCCCGAAGAAGATTAATGATTTGAAAAATAATTGTCAGCAGAGAAGAATTGGGATTGTATTTTTCTCCCCAAAGCTTTGATTCACTGATTCACTCAGACTCTGATGGATCAGGATGAACTGTAATCTCACTAGTGCACTCATTGCAACAGTGTCTAGTGACAGATGTCACAAGAAAAATAGTGAGGAAAAAGCTGCATTTTTGCACAGTATATTGCAGTGTCCAGGGAATTAGAATGTAAAGACTTACTGAATCTAAATATCTGTCCCAATGTCAAATTTATTAGACTTTGGTATTTGTATAGTCATTATTTTAATCTGTTTACACATTTAGGTTATACTCCACAATAACAGGGCAGTGTT
>JBCJKH010017663.1:7863-18306 GCA_039877255.1 Loriculus beryllinus
CATTTTCTTAAAGAGAAAACAGGAAAAAACCACTGAAAACCAAAGAAATTCTAAAACTAGATAGTTGACATGGCTATTACACTGTATCTATATGAATCACTGCATGAAAAATGCATCTGTGATGAAGCTAAAACTACAAACTGCTTCATACAAATTGCAAGCACAAAAGAATTAAGAGTAACAAGGGGCAGATTTTTCAATCGAATAAATGAAGTGTGTAGCAGCCTGCAAAATCCATTCAACATGAGCCTAATTAAAACCCACTTTTGATCACTGGAAAGATAACAACTGACTTAGTGTCAGGGCCCAGGATGCCAGCAGATTAAATCAAAATATAGGCTGAGACAGTATTTGATATGTGTGTTAAGTAAAGCCAAGAATGACAGATACCATCTCAATACAGCACAGTCCAGGCTACGTTTCCGGAGCAGTGCAGAGTGAATGCCTATTCAGCTGCACCACATGGTGAGCATGCCTGCCTGCAGTGATCAGTGGGTACCAAGGGAAGAGAACCAATGATGTCACTGTGAAAACAAAGTATTCAGCAATGACATCACAACCTGCTGGGCAAGGATTAATTTCATTAAATAGAAACAAAATAGAAATTTTAAATTACAAGGACAAGAATTTAGGACCTCCAGGAGACATGAATTCAGGGGCAGATAGTACGCCATGAGAGCTACTGATCTATAGGGAAAAGACAAGAAAGTTTAGCAGCAACAGTATTAATCCTAGCTTTGGATTACATTAAATTTTCAGATCATTTGCTTACACTGTAACATAGAGTTCCCCTCTTAAAAAAACACAGTGGTACTTTTTATTGCCAAAATCCATTTTTTTCTCTTTTAAGTGGGGAACTTTGTTGAGCAATGGTGCAACTGGCTTTAAAAATCTTGGTGAATAATATATTCTGGAGTCCATGCAAAACAAGATTCACAGGGCTGTAACTATATAAAATTGTTACGCTACAACAAAAGAGACTCTAACCATCTGGTATGCTGGTCCAGTACATGTGAGCAGCATGTCCAGCACATGTGCTTACTCTGTAATGACTGACCCTACCAGTCTGACAGAGGAGGCTTGAGCTAGGCTGTATATACATTCAGACAGTGTAGTAAACTGTAAAGACAAACAGGTTCTTTTCTGTCATTGCTAAAGGCTCCAGAGGAAAACCCTAGGAATCATTTTCAAAGAAAGCTGTCCAATTCCATTTGCAAACACCGAAATAGCCAGTGTGCAGTGAGAGCACTTCGGTTAGAAATGCCCTTCATCAAGACTAGTTGAATACACGCATATGAGCCAATAACAGACCGAGAACTTCTCCATATAAAAGACAAATTTGAGTTCTGTAGAAGGTAATAGACTTATGCAGAAGTCTACAGATTATGCATGGTCCACTGGTGGCCACCAGTACCATTTCTTCTACAAACATACCAATTTTCCTGCAAAGATCCAGCAGTGGATTAGACCCGTAGGCTCTTCAAAACAACGCACAAGAGAAACACACAAAAGGGTGATTATAGATACATGTTTCTCTTTTGACACATCCTTTTCCTAGATGGAGGAAGGCGGATTTCCAAGATTTTTCCAAATGCAAAGTGTCTTTTTCACGGCTACTTTCAGGAACTGAAGGGCAGAGTTCATTCAGAAACACAATTGCCAACAATTGCCAGACTCTCACTATATAGTTTTACAAAATATCATTTCCCTTTTCTACAATTTGCAGAAACAGTTGGTGACAAGTATTGAAAAAAAATTGGGACAACATTTGCTAATTTTGTTAAAATGATGTAACAGCATTTTATGCCACTTTAATAGGAAAATCATAAAGTAACAGCATGTTTCATAGAACATTGATTTTTCTGGGGCATAAAATAACTCTGGCTTTGTTGCATAAAGCTTAAATTGGCAGCATGGGAAAATCTTCATCAGTACTAGGCTTAATGAGAGAGCTGATGCTTTCCTAATGCCTCTCATATTTTTAAGTAAGTTTCTTTCTTGTCAGCCTTACAGGTTTACATAGCTACTATAAATTTTTGTCACTTCCAGGTAGAACACTTTATTTCAGATACTTATGCCTATTTTTTGATAACTTTTTTAGCTCTCTGTGTTTACTTCCACACTCAGAGTATGACACCAGTTTCAAACTGATATGGTTAAATCAGCCACTAAATCCGCTGTTACAACTCACGTACTGCTGCCTGCAGCTTTGATATTAAAACCTTCCTTAGACATATGACAGTGAAAAAAATAATAACACATTCACACTAGAAAAGTGGATGAGGGAATTATTGAGGTTGCAGAATTAGTTCTTATGTGCAAGGCAATAACAGAACTGTTTTTTTCTGTGTAGTTCCAATTAAGTCTTTCTGCATGCATGCATGATGGTCATGTACTGGTCACATACTCTTTTCTTCCCCATGGATGCCCTATTTCATTTAGTGTACAAAGAGAATGACAATTACACAAAGATTTGTCCTATGATTTCTTTTTACTGCTATAATTGTCTCTGTCCAAGACCATTTTGCAAAATGAGGATTGAAGACTAAATTGTTTTCTTTTTCATTTGTTATGCATGAAGCTCATGACAGGTGTACAGAAGACTCTCTCCAGCATAAAAAAAATAGCCTTCAGAGTGCTCTTAAGTGCTTAGATGCTTTACATCTAGACATCTGGAACAAATAATTATCTGGAGGTGTTTTTCTCTCTCTACTGACTACAGTAGGAGCCTACATGACAAGTATAACTTTTAAAAGTTTAACATTAGATAAGATTTACTGTTCTGACCAGCATAATTTTCTAATTTTGTGATGGAGATCAAGAGAAGCCGCAGCTTTCCTGGGCAGCATGCAACCCTTTACAAAAGAGACAAAATTCTCACTTCAGACTGTCTCCATCCTCCATCTGTTCAACATGCAGCTCTCAACTTTGGTAGTAAGACAAGTGTCTTCCTTACAAAGGTCTTCTCTGCCTTTTAACACCTATCAGCATCAATGATTAGGAATACTAGTGGATTAGGAGCTAATTCTCCCACTGCCTCTTCTCATAGTATTCACTATCAGACCCTCAGAACTCTAGTATAAGCCAACATATGTTAGGATGTGAAATTTCAGATCCTAGCAAGCTGAAACATCAGTAATAGCTCAGGACGCTGATCACTGGGACAGCACTACAGATCTGCCAAGTCATTTCCATTCATCATGGTCCCTGTAAGGGATTTAAGCCACGTGTTTTAAATCCACTTACTTAATTTTATTGTTTAGAGGACCATGACACTTAGCTGCTGTCACAAATTCATTTCAAACTCTTGCTGAGGTGGCCCTGGAACAACTGCCTGAGGAAGATTAATTAATTCATGCATTGCCACTAGCAACAGCTGTGGTGGTGCCTACCTGCTGCCTGTGCCTTACACAACCAAAGGGCAGAGAAGGGACAAAGATGAAGAGCAGCTAAGTGTGGCAACCTGGATGATATATACAATAGCTGTCTCAAAGACAAGCGTGACAGATTTCTACCTTCTGTCCATCTCTACAACATATTATAAGGTTATGCCTTTTTGTCAGAGGGCATGGCTTTGCAAAAGGGCAGATTCTTTCAAGTCCTGTGGCAGTATTTGCAATATTTTGTTGGTCAACAAGTCTGGTTTTTGTATTTGTGCAGAAAAGAAGTCATTATAAAGACTTATTTCTCAGGTAAAGCTTTACAGATGCTGCCTTCAGTTAGCATCATTTACTTGTTGGCTAAAAGCCATTATTGTTCAATTCTGTAAAAATCATAGGTATCTCTTAGTGCATGTAAGCCTGGAGGGCAACTGGTGAGCAGACATTGTACCTGTACTTTACAGAAGAGCAAATGTCATCCCGTAGGCATTAGTTGATGTGCTTTGAATGTTCAAAGCAGATGTTAACAGAACTCTATTTTTCTAACAGTCTTCTGTGTATTTCAGTGAAAAAACCACAAATATTACATCTCTTTGGCTCAAAACAGCAGAAATACTCCTTATAATAATTCAGCACTCCTCTTTTTGTTACCATAATTCTCATTTTAAATGAGGACCTTAGTCAGGTGACACAATCTTTTGCAAGTACACTTTTCAAACAAAAATGAGTCATTTTTTACTTTTGTCAATCTTATGGCTGGCATTTTATGCAGCAGACCCATTGCAAAAGGTTGGTAAACACATGAAATGTGGGTGTTCATATTTGAATGAAAGTGCTAGGCTAATAATAAGTGGTAGATCGGCTGTATTTGTTTTGTTCATTTTAGAATCAAGATAGTCATATAGGATATGATACCATAAATGTGTTTACAGAGTAGGAAAGACCTCAGTAATAAAGGAAGCAAAATATAACTGAGGCTGCAACTGAGGTCTCATTCAAAAACCCACTTAACATCAGAAAAACAATTACTTGGTTGATTTCAATGGGAAGAGCATAGGATACAGCAGGCAAAGGTCCAGCACACAACAGGAAACAGCCTAAGTTGAATGAAAAATCTGAGAAGTCTGGAAAATCTGACCAAGCCTTGCTGATCTCCATGTGCTTTCAATTGTAGCTAGATGCCTGCATGTTGGAGAGCTGATTGATCCTAAGCACTTGTAGGAGTTGTGTTACTGCAGAATCCATCTTGTTGATGGATTAAAATATAACACATAACAAGTCCTTGACATTCTGCCATGCTTGCCATAGATACATAGATAGGGCAATCACTGATCCAATCTCTCTGCCTTTTGAAGTAGTCATTTCGCTCATTTTTAACCACTACAGACTGCAGCCTGTTGAACTCAGAACAAGAAAATAGAAATGCATGCATGTGAAGCGCTGTTATCCCTGCCTAATTTTCATGTAATTCAGCCATTGCACTGTGACTATCAGAGCACACTTATCTTCACGCACATGAGTAATCATACTCCTCAATGCATCTATTCAAGTGTCCTACATTCCTTGTGTTTGTATTGCATTGGCCAGCAGAAGCAACTTTAAACTTCAGAGAGGGAAGGGCTTGAAATTGTTCCCACATCCACCCAGCTTGCAAGGAGCATAAATGTCTCTCAAGTTCTACAATGAAAACATAAAATCTGTCCTCCTGGTATGTTGAGCCAGGGGTTAACCACTGAGCCCGGCAGCAGGGCAGCTTTACTGCAGATAAACTGCATTTAGAGAACAGAGGAGCTAGCCTTTGAAAACCAGAAAAGTACACAGTGTATTCAGCTTCTTGTACCTGAAGAGGACACAATACAGTTTTACATACAACTTCTGAGATTCTCTTTCATTTAATTATGGACATGTCTCAGAAGCGAAATGCAAATTTGTTCTTTTTCCTTCTGCATTTGGATTGAGTGTTTACTTAACAAGGATTGATTATGAAGTGCTGTGAAGCCCCAAGGAAATACATTATACCCATGTAAACACCATGCAATGGTGCAAAAGCATTTTGGCAGAACAGAGCTACATACATAGGTGTGGAGAAGTGAAGTGCAACAAACACAGAGGTGGGTGATCCTGGCCTGAACACAGCCATGCCAGAAAGTTATTACAGAGTGCCTGTGCAACGCCCTTCTTCCCTGGGTTGTTTTCCCTGCAAAACAAGAACAAGAAAAGGCCAAAGTTAATTGAAGCAAAAAATGTTATTTTTGTTGCATAGCTCAAGAAACATGGGAAGCATCTGACCTAAATCTGAACGAGGAGGAAAAGCTTCTCTTTGCAGGGGATGGGAGGGAAGCCATTATTCTCCTCTCTCTCTCTATTCACTTCTGAAGATTATAAATTGTTTATATACAGTACATAGGTTCTGCAAGAGTTAGTGAACTGATATTTGTACAGTATTTTTCTCAAGGAGAACACTATACAAGTATTATCATTATATGGAAAAGCTTACTGCAAATGTTACCCACAGCAAGTGGAATAAACCAAAAACTTCTAGATGGGATGTGACTCATATGCCTATAATGACAGCCCTTGAGGTTATTCTGCTTTCAAATAAAAGTTCCAAATATCAGATCAAGATTAATAATCGTAGTTCTGTTCTAAGGAAGACAGAAATGCAGAGTGACATCGTGTGTGCAAGTATGGAGGAATCAAGAGTCAGCAGTGTTATAGATGGCCGCAGAATAATCCAAAATCATTAAGGCTTTGCAATCACTTTTCACCAAGCATAAACAATTCACAGAGATAAAACAAATCTTACATAAACAAATAAATGTTGAGTTTGACTTTATTTTTTTTAATATAATGATGGATTGTTCACAGACACATTCAGACTTTGCTAGAGGACACTGGCTGAGATTATAAGAATGTGTTGCTTATTTACATAAAGAGACACTTTTAGCTTGAATTTTAAACCCATTCAGTTCAATGACAGCTGCAAATTTTAGAAACAGTCCAGTCAGGCCTACCAGAAAAGCAAACATTGGCTTCCCTGGGATATCAAGTAACAATCAAGAGCTCAAATACACAAGCATTAACATAGGATAAGAGTTTAATATGCATCTACTGATCGCCTGTAACTCTCCACTAACATGTACATTGTAGGCGGAAAAGGAAAGGTAATTTGAGTTAACTCAACAAGCTTTCAGTGAAGAAGCCATGCTTGCATAAATCTCATCCTGTTTTTCAGGGGAAATATAAAGTGCACACGAATTGCCATTATGTATCAGCTCCTGTATGAAGATCTGTTACCCTGTGATAACCTATTTTGCTATGTTCTCTGTGAATATAGCACATCTGAGTTTAATTAGGCATAAAATCTCTCTTCAACTCCTTCATCTCTACTCAAGCACACCTATTTTTTATAAACATAAAATGTATTCCTATATAAAATATAAAGGTAATTTTGGAGGAGTTGTGCTTAAGTGTGTAAGCAGTAATTCCAGCCTACCAGCTCTACGGGATATTGTAGAAAGCACATCTTCATATTTCACAGCAATGAAAGAAACATTACCTTTGTGGTGTTTTATGTCAAATCTGTGCCTGTCTCCACATCTCCTCTAGAAAGTAAACCACTGACAATAAGACTATGGCAATCATTGTCATAGTCTACTCCTGCTTCAGGATAAATGGAGATTGCAAGGAACCCTGTAACTTTTCTATCATGGAGCAATTTGAGTGACTTGTTACACTTCTCTTCAACAATATCAATGTAATCAGGGGTTTTTTTTCAGTTTATGAGTCTGTCTCACAGCATCTAGCCACTTTCTTGAAAAGCATACAGCAACAAATCTTGTTACTGCAGCTATTTAGGCTGAGCGTCAATGGTCTCAGGCCTACTAGGAGCACATTAAATGCCACAAGCTGTTGGAAAGATAGCATCCACTAAAAACCACTTTTTAAATGGTATCCTCTATGGATGAGACTCACCTCACGTACTTCAGGCACCTCTTTTGTGTCAGGCAATTGTCTGGGCTCCATTTTCAGACAGAAGATCAAGACCAAGGTCTCCATAATGCAATTTAGCTCTCTTTAGTAATGATAGACAATGCCAGGAAACTGGTATAGACTGAACATGAACTGGACATGAATAGGTGAGCCAGCTGACACTGGTATAATTAAAATAATGAAATCCAGTACAGTATTTTTTAAAAATGTGTCAAGAAGCTGACACAGCTTTATCTCACCAGGCAGCAATACATGTCAGCTTTGAGGTTCTGTTGTATTGGCAGTGACCATGTCATAACTTACATAAACATAAGTGTAGATGCATGCACACATGTGTAACAGGCATATTTGCCCTCTACCACCATCCTGTCCTCATTTTAACAGCTTTGAGAATCCCAGAACAGGTTGAGGGTTTTCTCCTTTGTGGCATGGGAGTAAATCAGACCCTTTCCAGTCATTCAACAAACACAAGTGATAGATTCTATATTTTTCTTTTAATTTTTCTTTTTTAATCCCTAAATTGCTTCTAGAAAAGAATACTTTCAAAGTGTGGATCTGTAGTATTTGTGGATGCATGTCTAATATGCAATGGTGACTATAAAGACCACTTTGATTGCTACTGGGCAAAACATCAGTTGATTAAACATCTCAGTGCTGAGTCCCAGATTTAGTATTTAGCCTGCCTTTCAAAAGGAACATGCAAAATGTAGTCCTTTTATAGCTTTATTTTGATAGGGCTTCATTCTCTTAATCAGTCACATTGTTAGAGTGGCACTTAAAAGAAACTGGAGCTAGCAATCTAACAATAGCAAGGCCCATATAGGTCATTGAATCACCAACTTTATATGAATCACCAGCAGAACAGCACATATTGTCTAAAGGTAATGTTTGGTAAATGATTTTATTTTGACAGGGAAACATATGCTTCATTGTTGATTCACCAGGTGATGATTTAATTGTAAGACATTAGTCTAGTGTTTGCACATTGCCTTCTTCCAGCTCAGGCTCTGTTGAATCTGCTAAACAAAGTAAGCAGGAATTTCAGTGCTCAGCTCTCAGGCTGGTTATTTTTGAAAGAAATCCTGTCTCCAGTTTTCTAATCCTATCTACAGATACAGGTCTCCCTGTTTTCCTGTTTAAATGCAAAGCTGGGGAGTAAAGACTGTTAAATTTAGTTTGAATGATGATTTTGGGCACTACCTGTACGAAAGTTGCCACAGTTTTCAAACTGAGCTTTTTTTAATAGGTTATATAAAACCTAACTTGAATTTCAGCTATTTAAACCATAAACAGGATTTTAAATTAAAACGTTAAGGACTGGACTCTGGTGGCACAGATGACAACTAAATGACCAAGTCCAGCAGAAAACGGGCGGGAACTCAGTGTTTCATTCCTGTATATGACATTAAATATCTCCAACTAAGCCTTTCTGTTAAACACCCGATAAAACATTTTGTTTTCTGAACTTCATTTTCCTATTTGAGTCTTCCCTTACAAAACTAGTTGAAAAAGTTGCTCCAACTGTTGGAGATTTTCCTCTGTTTCTTCTTGGAAATGGTAAACAGGATTGCAGTAAAACTTTTGGAGGGTTATATAGAGTCTGAATGGAAGTAAGCCCTGGTATTTCAGTTTGTCTTAAGATCAGTTACCTGATACACAGCCTGCCAGGCAGCTCATTCCCAGTCTTTTTGTCTTTTCATGAATGATCCAAGCTGGGACCTCTCTGTGAGCAGGATTCACTTTCACTTTCCCTTAACTATTGCTCAGTGTCCAAGCTATCCTCAAAATCAAGGGACATTCAAAGCATCTCATGATTTACACACTGAGCCCTGCAAGCACCAGAAAATATACTTCAGTTTGTAGCCATCCCTACCTTTCTTGCCATATGAATTAGATCACCTGGTTAAGCTCATGTCCCGGAGCACACTGTAAAAGAGACTGTTTATCTTCCTATACATGGGATCTTTATAACATCCTTGGTAATATTGCAATGAGACTTTATACTACAGTTGAATTATCCAGGAATAGAAATATTCTTCTGCTCTGCTTTACAGTTTCACTGTGCATTTTTTCCAAATGCTCTTTTTACCCCTTGGAAATCACTCTTTTCCTCAATAAATCAGTGCATTTCTTGCTTACATATTCATGGAGGGAAAGAAAAGGGAGGGAAGTTGGCCACCTTGATTTAATTTCCTCTCTGAAGCACAGCGTATTTTGATTAAGGGAGCCACAAGGAGACATTCCCTACAGGGACTCAATATTTGAAATTTAATTTCCTTCTTACTGAGCTGTATGTTGTTGTTGGAATCAACAACTGACCAAGTGATGAAAAGACCTACCTGAAGGTGCTGTGGCTGCAATTTTTATTTGAAAATTCCTGCTAATGTTTCATGCATTTTTTGACAAGAAGTTGCAGAATTTATTATGCAGTAATTTTAAATAAAACACATGAAGACAATTTTGAAGTGCAGAAGCTCAGCTACCTGTGCAGAGTAAATTGTACCGCAGTGTAAGAATAGAAAAATTACATATGGGTGTTTAACTGTCATTTACTAACAGCTATGAAGTAGATTTTTGGAGCCATAGTTAACATTAATTGTAAATAGTGAATTATTTTGACTGGTCAATGTGCAATGGATATATACAACCCTCTTTCCTTCTGATCTAGCTTTCAAGGCTACATTTTCCTTCTCTCTCTTCCTCTACACTTCCTGGGTGCTCAACAGGTGTTATGCAATGAAGTTGATAAAAAAAGAAGGAAAAGAAAAAGGAAAAGAAAAAGGAAAAAGGGGAAAAGAAAAAGGGAAAAGGGAAAAGGAAAAAAGGGAAAAGAAAAAGAAAAAGTAAAAGGAAAAGGAAAAAGGAAAAAGGGGAAAAGAAAAAGGAAAAAGGGAAAAGGAAAAAGGGGAAAAGAAAAAGGAAAAAGGGAAAACAAAAAAGGGGAAAAGAAAAAGAAAAAGAAAAGAAAAAAAAAGAAAAAGAAGAAGAAGAAGAAAGAAAAAGAAAAAGAAAAAGAAAAAGAAAAAGAAAAAGAAAAAGAAAAAGAAAAAGAAAAAGAAAAAGAAAAAGA
>JBCJKH010017664.1:0-34341 GCA_039877255.1 Loriculus beryllinus
ACAGGACAAGGGGTAATGGGTTAAAGCTTAAACAGGGAAGGTTTAGATTGGATATGAGGAAGAAATTCTTTACTGTTCAGGTGGTGAGGCACTGGAATGGGTTGCCCAGGGAGGTTGTGAATGCTCCATCCCTGGCTGTGTTCAAGACCAGGTTGGTCGAAACCTTGGGTGGGATGGTTTAGTGTGGGGTTTCTCTGCCCATGGCAGGGGGGTTGGAACTATGATCTTAAGGTCCTTTCCAACCCTAACTATTTTATGATTCTATGATTATGATTCTTGGTTAAGGTTTCATGCTAGCAGTATTAAAACCCCCAAAAGTGTGATCTTATATAGAACTTCATTTCAAACTATCAAGAAATATATTAAGCACCCTAAAACCCAAGAACTTCTTTTTAGAAAACTTAATGTAAGCTGTTTAAGCTTGCTTCATCACACCAGTCATTATACTTCATGGATAATCTGCTTTCATTACTGCATATTTGTTTATACCTTTCTCAGTTTCCTGAATGAAAGGTATAATGATGGTGTTAGCAATTCTGATTTTAAGAAGTAAATGTCTTAAACCCAAAGTAATTATTTTTTATTTCAGTTTATAGCTGTTTGATGCATAATATATAAATAACCAAGATATTTAGGTATTAATCCACATAAAGTATATTACTAAATTTCTACGCAGAGCTAGAAGCCAGTCTGACAAGTAAGAAACAAATGTAAAATCAGGAAGATAAAAACAAACGTTATAAAGAATAAGTAAAATAAACTTTATAAACTTTTAAGAATACAGAAGCTTGATTTTTTATGAATTTAGAATACTTAATGACATTTTATATGCTACTTGCTTGCTATGTCTTGTTGGCTAAATGTCATTATTAGCGTAATAAATTAAGCCCAGGGTTAAGGCTTCTTAGCTTTTATCCTGACTCTAAGGTTGGCATACACTATTTGGCCTTTGGCTGGTTTTACTTCTCTGTCTGTTTTGATTTATGGATGAATGAAAGATAGGACTTGAGATCTGGCTATGAAGAATAATTATCACTTGCTATACATACTGCTTTCATAAATCAGGATATTCTATATTTTGTGTGCCCTGGAATTCTGGATGTCAGAAATAAAACATCAGATCTCCAAATGAAGGAAGTAGTTATGCAGGAGTTGAAGGTAATATTTCTTTGGGCAAAACAGATTTTTAACTCTAATTACAAGGGTAAAAAATCTCAGGTAATTCAAATCCTTGCAAAGGTAACATATTTTTCTTCTTTGATTCTTTCTTTTCTGGCAGCTTCTGCTGAGGAATAATCTTCTGTCTGACCTGACATTTTCTTCCTTATTTGAACTGCTATTCTTAATCTCAGCATTTCTGTCTTTAAAACAAAGAAATAGTTGCCTACAAGTAGATAGAAATTCATGAAAAAGGCTTTGATCGTTAATTTTTTATAAGCTTCTCTTGTGATTTGGTTTTGGGGTTTTGTTTGGTTTTTTTTTAATTGGAAACTTTCAACTTGTTTTGGTTATTGCTGACATGTGATAAGAAAAACTGAAAAGCTTCCCATCCTGTTTGACAAGGATATATTATGAAAATTAAGAGTACATTAATTTGCTAAGAGTTTCTACAGAACTCACAACACGAAATATTTCTGTATTTATACTGAAGAAAATTAGCTTTCATGACTCTTGGTTTTGTTCAGAAGTGTAAAACAGCATTTCCAGCTATTGTGGTGCATTGTTATTTTGTGAAACAGCTTTCAAAATGAGTGAGACAAAGGCAAAACAGGTTTAGGAGAGACTTTTCAGGCAATTTGTACAGGACTTACTGAAAAATGGAAAGTGTTCTCAGATTTGCCATCAATTTGGAGTTTCCAGCTTAGATTTTTCATTACTTGTGTTTGGCCCATCTTTGCTTGGACCTGTTCTCTGAATATCCTTGGTCACAGGATTGCTGCTGCTCAGTGTGGCGCATTAGCTCTTCAGGACTCTTCACAGTAGGTGATAGAGGGAAGGAGAATGAAGAGCTAAGACCTCTCAGTGACAATTGATTGCTAGGTGACCGATAAAGTGCTGAAGAAAACATTCACTCTTTAAAAGAGAATGTGTCCAGAAAGCAAATTGGAGAAAAGCAATCCTCAGGACACCATAATCATAGAATAATAGAATGGTTAGGGCTGGAAAGGACCTTAAGATCATCTAGTTCTGTGTGTGCACCCTTCACTCTGTCTCTGGACTGAACCTCTCAATGAGTTGCCAATAGCTTGTGAATGCTAACCTGCCAGATAAGATAGATGTGTCTTTGAACAAGAGAGTACTTGTGCAGTGACTATACTGGTGTAAGCATTTTTATGTTGGATCAACTGTAGCACTTCTAGGGTTATTCGTACAATTTCCATCAGAAGCCTTATATATATATACAAATCTTAGTGTCATTAGGAGCTGGCCAGTATTGTCTAAACAGAGGGAAATAAGGGAAATCCATCTGTCCCATCTTGTACACATTACAAGTGTTTTCTCTCATCCTTAAATATCTTTTAGTAGAAAATATCTTCATGAGGTGCGAATAAATACATTTATAAAAATATAGTGGAAATAAAAATTACGATATGTAGTGAACAGAGCTGAAACTAAGCATCGACCTATATGGAAATCAGTGTGAGTATGTAACAGTAATACTGGCAATCATAATACTGATGTGCTTTTTGGTAAGTTTCATTTACTCAGCTGATGTCAGTTGCAGGATTACTTTTGCCTTTATTCAACAAGAACATGTAGCTACCTGATACGCAATTAAGCATCTGTTAAATTAAATTTGTGAAATGTGACCCAATTAATGAAGTGGTAGTGTGTTCTCATGTTTTTGTCAGTTCTGTAATAAAACATGAAGAAGGAAATATTTTAATTCACGTTTAAGAGTAGTTTAGTTTTTTGTTGGCAGAAGACTTTAATCTTGGCCATGTAAATAATCTATTCTGTGACAATTAATTGACAACAAGGATTAGTTTTTTATAATTCTTTTAAGCATAAAATTGAGTCATATTGTTCTGGACCAGCGTTCTCTGGGTTAGTTATTTTTCATACTTCTCTGTTCCTGTGTGAAAGAACAGCTGTAGATTCAAGTTTTAAAATCGCAACACCCCTGTCATGGTATTCACAAACATAATCTCACAAAACAAATATATTTTCCCTCATTTTTTTTTTGTTCCACATTTTAACCTGAGCAGGCAGCTTTCAATACAGTCTGTTGATCATGAGCATTGAAACATAAGTTAAAAATAATGAAAGCTCTACAGAAAGAAGGAACATCATATTCTGAATATTGTGCAAAGCATTTTATTGGTGTGTTTATTTGAAGGAGTTCCACTTCCTCCTGTCCTTTTGTTGTTGAACACAGAAAGATTTTGACAGATATGAGCTACATTATACAAAGAGTATACTGACTTGAATAATTCAGGATTTCCAAAGGGAATGGCATGTAGAAAAGTAGAGCCTGCTGTCCCGTCCTTAGCTATGTTGGCTTGTGCAAGAGAGCAAAGAGTCATAGTGCTGCCTCCTTGCTTCCTTTAATTAATATTTGGAGCTGGCTGTCACTGCTGGAACAACTCATCCAGCCAGCAGCCAGCTCTCCGCTTTGTCTGAAGAGCCTTTCTGAAAGAACATGGCACAGCCTCTGTGAAGGAAAAAGCAGCACAGATGAGGTGGGTCTTACCAGGTCACACAGGATCTGGGCTGTGAGCCTGGCAAGCCTGCATTTCTGTGCTGCTCCCCATGCTGTGCACAAGGTGGAGGAGGGGAAAAACTGCAAACTCAGTCACTGTCAAATAGGAGCTTCCTGAGCATGATCAGCATACATTTTATTGCCAGATAAGTCTAATAAGGCTGAATATTATTGAATCAGACAGTTACAGCCCAAGATGATCTGGCCTAACCTATTGATTAATCTCACTCAATACTTGGAGCAAATGCATATCCTCATGAACTAGCAACCATTCACTGACATGGCAAATGATAAATATAGAACGTTTATGTGATGAAGGGGTAGCCAAACTTTCCTTAAAAAATTAGTACATTTTCATCAATTATATAAATATGCTCTTACTCCTGAAGAAGTGCAGATAGGCGGTCAGCTATTTCCTCAGTAGCCTTTACTTGTTATTTTCTCTCTGTGGAATCAATGTCTCTTTACTTGAACCACCAAATAAAAGGTGCCCAGTACTGAACAGATCTGTTTAACAAGCTTAGCAAAATAAATCTTGCAGAATATTTATTTGGATATATATTTCTAAGACAGTTAAACGCTCATGTTTCTCTTTTAACTTTTGATGTGCTTTTGTGTATTTTAAGATCAGGAAGATTTATGGGAGTTGAGCTCACTGAACTAGGAGAAAGGGGACAGCGTTACAGCCAGCAGCTGATGATTTGACCTCTACTCATCTTTGTAGAGACTCTGCTTGGAAGAAAACAGAAATTAAACAAAGCTGACTAAAAAGTATAAATCCAGCTACATTTATCATACAGTACATTTAAGGCTGTAAAATGGTTGAACATTCAAAAATAACCCTAATGAGAGTCCTTGGAAAGTAATTGTATCAAATTATTAATCTACACTAAATAAATTGGCTTGACTTGTACTGCAGCTGCCTGCAGCAAATGTCTATTTTACTAAGAAGTGTAAAACTCCAGAGAAATGTAATTTACATACCAATCTTTAAGTACTGCTGAGAATAATTGTCTTTGGGAGGGGGTATAATTCTGGCACTATGTTCCTGAGGTACATCCTTGATAGCAGGTGTTGAAACTGTTGAAGTTGTCCAGGATGCAAAAGCACAGTAAAGAATTCATTTTCTTAATACCTATGCTAAATCTCCCCTCTGTCAGTTTAAAAAGTTCCTCTCCAGCTCTGCTGTAGGCCCTCTTTAGGTACTGGAAGGCACACCACTAGGTTAACAGCATACCCACGACATTTCTTTGTGGCTCAGTGGGTATCCAGTCCATACCTGTGAGAAGGGTAAGCTATTATCCAGTCCAGCTTGTGAAGGAAGGCTGTGTCTACAGAGCAGCATGATTTCCCCTGTTCAATGGGCAAGGAAGGAACTGTAGACAGAAGAGAATGTTCCCTCTGTAATTGTGGCATTCCACTAATAAGGATGACCATGCAACCTTTTTTTAAGAGTAGTGACTATATAAAAACCCAACCAACCAACCAAAAAAAAAACCCACCCCCTATAAAAAAGCCCCAAACCCACACAACCCCCTCCCAACCCCAAAACCCAATAAAAAACCCCAAACAAGATATTTTTATGTCATTTAAATCAGTTAAAAGTAACATACTGATTCCTCATTGCTTTCCAAATAGATCTCAGGCAGTGATATTAATCTGTAATTTTTCTGTATTTTGAGCATGCAGGGAAAGAGAATTTGAAGGAAAGGAAAACAAAAGCATCCCCAAAATATCACCAAAAAAAACCAACCCAGTAAGCCACATTGGGAAAAGACTTTTAAAATCAGAAATTCAACCAGAGGAACCTTACAAGGAAGAGAACGCCCATGAACCTACGCTCAGTTAAATAACTGACAAAAGCCCTACTGGTCCTGACAAGAGGGGTAAGCCAAATGTGATCAGGGAGATTGATTCAGTGCTTTGAGTAAGCAAAATGCAGTGAACCAGTGTGTCCTCATCCTATAGACTGTGAAGAAGGCTCTTGTCTGCGACTGCAGGCTTCCCAGAGGAACAAGCAAGAGTTGCATAAAGTGGGAATGATAAACAAAGATACAGCTGCTGTGTAAATCAGGAGAGAAATGTCTTATTTCCCTATATTATTTGTGGAATCTCCTGCTGGGACATAAAGAGCTTTGAAAAGGCAGGTGACCCAAGTGAAGAAAAGCAGGCACTGAAGTGAACAAATTAATGGTTTGACAGCAAGCAGCTAGAATATTTTGCATAATATCTATTTTAAACTTCAATAACTAAACTGGCATTCAGAAGGGTATCTTTTCTTTTTCCTCCTTCTTTTTTACTAGACTCTCCGTGCTACAGAGCAACTTTGAAGGATTAATAATTAAATATCTGACAAACATTAATGTCCCTCCAGAATTTAGTGAAGACCCAGTGCTTTTACCCACTATGGTTTCTCATTTACTTCATGGAATTAAGCAGACTAACACATGACACATGAAGCACTGTCAGGTTTACAGCAGTAGCTGAATTTCCATGAACATTCTGCTGCTTTCAGCATAGATAGTTTTGCCACATAAAAATCTCAGCAAAATAGTGCTCACCTATCAGGATTTTTTATTATTTTTATTTTTTTAGAGCATGAAAAAATTTGCATTTTCTTTGTCCCTTTTTTGAGAAAGCAAACAAAAGAGAAGGCTTGCTGTCAGAGAAGGTGCCTGTTAACATCCAGGTTGGTGCCTGATCCTCGTAGAGTTGTGGTATCTGGTCGATGCTCAGACTGAAACACAATGGTGTTACTCCAAAAGACTACAACTCGAATGTCTGAGCAGTAACAGAATCAATATGAAGATTGAAGTGATCCCTACAGCAGTCTCTGCTGACTTTAAGAAGAGTAAACCCCAAGCAAAGCCGCTAGGAAGTGTTCCAAGGTCTGAGGACTGGACTGCTCTGCCATGAAGTCCCAGTGGCCACAATAGCTCCATACTATGGAACAATGCACTGCAATAAACTGAGATACAACAAGAAATGGTGGCTTTATAACTCATACTTTGGATTTAAACCGTAGGTTGGTATTGTCAGGAAGAAGACAATGCAATAGCTGGCACTCTTCGCAATGGTGATTCATTCAATAATCCACCATGTAACAATCATAAGGCATACATAAGAAAATGCTGTTCCAGCTTGAGTTACCTGCAGCTGGTCATCAGCATTGCTTTAATACCTCTCAGACCACATAATCTCCCTGCAAAAGAGGTTCAAAGTAGGATTCCATCACATAAGAATGTTTTCACATGTTTTCTTAAGATAGTGGGAACAGGCTTTTTAAAGAAAATTATAAGCTTCTCTTAAAATGTAATCAACTCAACACACAACAAGGTCACCAAACTGTGAAAAAGCAAGGGAGTTTGTTAGGGCATGCCCATCTGAATGGAAGTAACATTACTTAAATTATACAAATTATGTAAGCTGCACAAAAGCAACAAAAACCAAAGGGAGAACATAAACCTGAAATAAAAGCTGCTTTGCGTTATTTTTTAATTTTTGTACAATTATTTTCAGCATCACGTACGGGCAACTTCTAAAAATACATTTTCATTAATAGTTTGCTCCATCTTGCATTTCCTCAAAGTCTGAATTTTATCTTGCCAATGCTCTTTGGAAATGTGCCTCTCAAATCCTGACTGCATATTTAGAGAAAAACTGGTGTGCAAATAAACCATTTGTGACAGAGGACCACAAACATCTTTCCAGATGTCTTTTAAATATCCTATTTCTAATATTACAAGCAATTTAGATACTACAGCTTCTGGAATTGGTAGCTTCCAGTGGTGCATCTCAGAATAGAAACTCAGAGCATGCCGAGCCAGCAGTCACTGATGTGCCCTGAAAGGACCACTTGATGGGCTGAATTCTGAGAGCTGGAAAGTGTTTGAATGTTTCATTCACTGCTGCAGATGTTCAATTACCCTCAAGAGCAAAGCTCACTTATATTTTTGATGGTTGAACTTTTGACCTTTGCTTGGAAAAAGAATCTCCTATGGGATAACAGATATCAAGCAGAAGATATTTCTGAGATTAGCAATTATTTTTGTTAGTGAAAACAGTCTCTCTGGCTTTCTTCTTCCCATCCCCTCACACATTTCCAATATTGCTCCCTTTTATAATCAGATTTTGACTTCTGAAAGAATTTTTTTGCAGGAACTAATTGAGAACTGGTCTTTCTTGTGTTTGTATTGGTTGAATGGCGTGGGTAAAGTACCTGAATTTAATGGTGACTAACAGACACCTGCCATACTCCATGACTAACATTATTTCATTTTTTGTGGGAAGACGTGATTCCGTGTCATATCCTTAAGCAATTCAAATCACACTACACCAAACACATTTTGTCTTTTTGGCATCTTTTTCTTTCTTTTTTTCCTCCGGATAGAAGTTGAATCCCCTAAAGAATGTGACCAAGGGGGTTGCTTTTGGCCAAAACATAATTGAATCTGTTTTGGTGGCTGATGAAAGGCAATAATGTTAGTCTCAACTTACTTTCCTAACCTGTACTGCTTTGCAAAGACTATGCATTTCAACAGGATTATAATTGTCTGACAAGTTACTAGCACAAAAAACAAGGTAATCTCTTATGAAAAGGTTTAGCATTGGTTGTTAATGGATTGCAGTCTACTTAGATAACACTAAATCGGTGCGTCTTGGCAACTGCCAGGTGGGATACTGTGTGGCTTCAAGGGGATTTTTAGAAAAAGATACTAAAAAACAGAATTCATTTCAGCATAGAAAAGGAAAGTAGTGGTAGATAACAAGGATAAACAACTCAAGGAACTGCTTTGGGGCATTGTAGCTGTTCTACCCACTTTTGGGCTATGCTTTCGGTTTCCAAGAAAAGGTTTCCATAACAATAGTGTATCTTTGGAACTGCTCTTCAACAGCATCTTATTTTATGATACTATTATTATAAAGATTAATGGTTTATTAATAATATTGATAATGTAATTATTAGTTAATAATTAATTACTAAATATTTATTATCAATTATTAATATAATACATTATGAAACTATCCTGTAGAGCAAACAGGGTTGTAGATGGTAGAAACACAGGTATGTTTGAATGTGTTATCTGCTTAACTCCTTACGGAGTGAACATCATCTCTCAGACCTGACTTTGAGTTGTAGGTCTTGGGGAGCAATGTTCCTATTACTAGCTTTGGGCACCATGCCCTGCAAACTTAATGAACCTGTAGTGTGTTTTAATAGAATTAACTAGCTAACCAAAGCCACCAGATGACACCACACTCCTAATCCACATGGCTTTTCTATGCTCCACTGCCATGTTGATCAAAAGCTGAACATAATTTACACTATGGGGGACACAGACTATTGTAGAGCATTGGCTTAATAACTGCAGCCTTTAACAGTGATCCCATGAGGCTTTGCCTTACAGAATCAAGTCTTACTGTGAAGTGTGTGCTTGGGGTCAGCCCTTCAAAAAGTGCCTTTCAAAACTGCATGGTTTTCAATGGAAAAATAAATGCAGCATTACAGCACACTGATTTTTAAGAGATGGCATTGTTCTGTGCTTCTGGCCCACCAGATACAGCTTCTGCTCCATGGTACACACTAGAGAGCAAGTCAGGGCTTTTGCAGACTGTTGCAGCATACTTTATGGTCCATCCATATATTATTGATGAAACAGCTAATCTTCCATGCATGCATGAGCAACACACCTCATCTTTCCTTTTGGAGGTTAGGTGAGATTTGTTCATAATACAGCTTTGGCTAAAAATGTACCATGCATACACAAAACATGTTTTTCTAAGGCTTTTAAGCTAAGCAAATAAAAAGCGTTCACCACTGAAACAATCAAATTTCTCTGCTAAATTTTAAATTTCAGCCCACACCTGTTTCAGTGTTAGAAGTGTCAAAAATCACCTCTCCCTTTTATATTATGAGATAAACGTATTTGTTCCCTTTCTCTCACTTCAAAACAGCAACTTGATTTTTCCCTTGAACTTTGAGTTAACATCATATTTAGGCAATGTAAAAATGTCAATCCGAGAATCAGACAGTTCAAACGCTATGAAGAAGCTGAAAACCAGAAAGTGAAAAACACTAGACAAGCGTTGCTGACATCGCATATGCTGTATAGAGCAAGGATATTACACAGGAGGATACAGTGGCCACTCAAGCCCTACAGAGCTGCTTTTTGCTGTGCCATGCAGCCGGGCACACAACAGAAACCTTTAGTGCAGAGCACATACTCTCACCTTTAGTGAGAGCTGTATAACATGACTGGTTGTGGTTGTATAGATTTCTTCCCTATGAAGTAGGGACATCACACAGTGATGTGCTGAGAAACAGATGGATTTGCAGTCTTTCCCAGGAACAGGACAGACACTCTTTGCCTCTTCTCAGAGACCTGGGAGGACGCTGTACACTGGCTCCAAGTTATTGCTGTTCTCAGTCTTGATGAAACCTTTTTCCCAGGTTTTCTTCTTCACATGGTGCAATGCAATATTGAAAGAGAACTGGAGCCTACTGACATCACACTGAGGGAACAAATCGACTCTGACTCTACAAGAGTCCTTTTAGGAGGGCATTGAGACAGAAGACAGGTTGAAATTCAGATTCTGGGCTGCACTTGCAGAACAGGGGATTAGAAAAGAATAATTTTGTGACTTTAAATATTATTCCATCTTGCTGTATTTGTGCTGTGAAAGGACCAGGCACACACCAAGGCTTAGGTTCTGGATCTGGGCCAAGATTTGACAGTGTAAATACTGCACAAAGATGGCAGAAGACCCTTCCTCAAAGAGCTTGATGTCTAACAATGAAGAGAATGTTACTGAGAAGTGACATACAGAACTTCCCACTACAGTCACAAGGCCTTACTTTGCTTATCCTATTGTATTTAAAACCTCACCATTCTACATGTAGGCTTAGCAGGCCTGCTCAAACTAGCCTACAATCCTTTTCTTATAGCATGTGTGTCTTCAGAGAGAGATTACCATGTCCTGAAACACGTGGGAGAGCTGTGCAAGAAAAACCCTGATACTTTTCTAGCTCTGAACATTAAAGGGAGTCAGAGGAGGAGAGCTAGAAACCTATGATTTGCCACCTTTTAGTGGTTCAGTTTCACAGCCCTTCAGGCAGCCTGCTTATAGGAGCTACAGAAGCACCAAAGCAGGAAAATGTGAAATTGAAGTGATCTTCCTCAGCAACATAACTGAGAAATAAAAGAGCCCAATTCCCTGCCCAGCAGAGACCACACTGATCCAGGCAATGGAATTACTGCATTTCTGGCTACAGTGGAAGCAGGGCAAAGTTTGAAACTCTGCAAAGAGAATACAAAGCACCATCTGACCTATCCATGATGTGATCCAAAATGTACCATCCTCAGAACGTTTTATCAGTTAGTTGAAAGATTATTCAAGAAATTGGCCAGTGACAATTGGTCTTTGGGGCTGCAAGAGAAGCACTAAAGACTTTAACACCCTCTTGCACAGGATGAGAGGTTCAGGCCTGCCATAGTCTTAACCTTGAAGATTGGCAGAGTCAGAAGGAGAGCCCAAAAGACACCTTTGCTATTGCAATAAACCCAGAAAACTTCAGAGAAACAAAACCCAAACATTTTCTCTGTAGGCAAATTAAAAGTAGATCCACAGGTTGCCATGGATACAAAAGTCCATTTACTTTAGTAATGTTTTCTAGCAGCTAAACACAAGTATAAGTGATTAAGGAGAAAACGCAGCTATGTTTGTAATGTTCCATTACAATTAGTTCTTTCAACTGCAAAACATCCCTGGTGACCTTTTTCTTGACTGTTCAGAAAAACCCAGTGAGCTGATGAGACCATTTTTAGAACCACCTGTCCTACCTCTGCCTCTCCACAATCATTTGGGATCAAATGACTACTAGAATGACAATTTTCACAATTCAGAACCCTTCTTTGGAGTTATGGTAATGCAACTGGTGTTTGTATGGCTGGACTGAGAGGAACACAAGAACAGCTACATCTTAGACCATAAGGCAAACCAAAACCTTAGGCATACAGCTCTATGAGGAGCCTTTATAGTCCTGTCTCAGAGAACTGATCTTTTCATCACATGCATGACAGACTAAAGCATTCTCTCTGCTTGTGGGACAGGCAGACGAGTAACTTGTCTTTGTATAGACTAGGCTGAAAGAGGGGAAAGTTCCATCCACTCAAGGTGCATATGCATGTACTCCATTTTAAAATATCATGTTTGATTGGTAACTGCAACGGTCAGTCTTCCCTGAGCTCTTGTGTCCAGCATTCTCTTCAAAAAGGAAAGTTCAAGTTTTGACATCTGGCATGCAACTAAGAGGGAAAGTCCTGGCAGTATTCCTCATCCAACTGTGATGGGAGCCTGTTTTTGGAGTGAAGCACGGTGTGAGTTGGGAGAAATTGTCTTTGATGCAACCAGAAGCTAAAGAAGGCTGGGTGGGTTTCTTCAGCCTCTGGACTGTTTCCACTAACACTTTTACTGGCAGCCCATTCTGATAAACCTCTTTCTAATGTCCTGGACTTCAGAGCAGTGCTTCCCACTGTTGTGGTTTAGTGAAAAACAGCAAACCTAAAAACATTTGAGTGTCCATTTACAATTTCATGGAATCTGGATGAGGTGATTTCTACATCACCTGGATGGACACCTCCACCCATTCACAAATCTAAAGTTTATTTCAATGTCTCTAGTATAAAGAACCCGTAGGCATCTTTAAACTGGATTTTTTTCCGTCTTAAAAACCATTGTGCGAAAGGTCATCACAGGGAATCATTATATTTTGTTTCAGGGGAACTGCATATAAACAGAGAACATTTGTGGAGAGTAATCTGTGGTTTTCTACATGCCAACCCAGTAAACCAGATTTGTGAGGTTCAAGCTGGCTGCTTATCATTAACAGCAAGAAAAATTCTGCAAGCCCAGCAATGCCTTCCTGTCAAGGTATTCTGAAGAGCATGGCGTGGATTAAAAGGATAGTTTTGCCTACAAAGGTATGATTTCTGATGAGCAGTGAGATGAAACAAACCCAGTGTAACACCTGAGTTACAGGATAAGTTGGCAGAGCTCACAGTAAAAAGTAATTAAAAATCCATTTGCATATAAACTTAGTATTTTTTTAATATAATCAATAAGACACGTCTGTGTCGACTTTTCAAAGTAGAAGTATAGCTTAGATCTCACCCCTGAAGTTATACTGAGCTTTCCTGTTTGCTAAAGGATGCAAAGGAGATTGATTCTTTTCTCTGGATTTGGCTGTGCACACTACATAGAACTTAAAAGTTTTAATGAAGTGTTTGCAATTTAAAAGTATATGAATAGAACATAAGATTTTTTTTTTTTAATATCTACACAGTCCAGCTTTCTTCATATTCCAAGTTGTGCTCGCGTCCTTGAGAATCATCAGAAAGACACTGATCTTGTTTTAAAAACAGAAACATTTGATATTACAAAATTTGTAAAATCTATAGCAATAAAAGATCTTCAGATCAACCTACACTGAAAGTTTGCATCAAAAAATGTAAGTACTATTCCTCCCTCACTTGCATACAACCAATCCACAGGATCCGATTACTGTTTATTTTGAAAGTTCTGCTGTGAAAGGATAGGCTCAATAGTTGCTGTTGCTGCTGGTGAGAAAGGAAGCAGGGACTGTCTACTTAATGAGTGTTCGTACAGTAACCAGCACAGTGGGATGCCAATAGTAATAATAATAAACCTTGATCGGAGATTTCAAACATTTCTGTAACATCAGACAGACTGTTCTGACTGCTGCACAACCAGTGGCTCCAGCTGCTGTATCAAATCCTTCCATTACTCCAGGGATTCTTCTGAATCATGTTTAACTAACCCAGTAAGGGTATGGGAATTCTCACTTCCCTCCTTTTTCTTGTGCCACCATATTGCTTTTAAATCAGTGGCTATTTTGGAAGAATGATTACTTCACACTACACTTGCTCAAGAAGCTAAACCTCACAATGCAGGTGCTCAGCCCCACAACCTGCAGTGTGCTTCAGAGCTGATTCCAGCAGTGGCCAGGAGCACCCATGTCACCCCAGGCCCATGCAAAGCCTGTCTGAAGTGTGAGCCGGGTGGCAGGCCCAGCAGCCCAGGTGCCTCACAGCCTTGTGCTCCAGCACCTTCCCTGCTTTGCTTCAGGGGACTCCCCAGTGCTGGAGCTCTGTGCCCTATTTTGGGGCAGCAACATCAGAGGCCCAACTGCCAAGGGTCAACCTTGCCAGCCACTGAGCTGGTGAGGCTCCGGCCATGCTGTCAAGCCCCCGACTCACCCAAGTCCTACCTCAGCGCCTTCCTCGTCCCTGCGGGAGGCCCCCGCCGGTAGCCCCTTTCCAGCGGGAGCCCTTCACCCCACTCCCCGCACAACTGGCGCTACTCACGGGCCCGCCGGCAGCGAGGCTAGCGCTCCTGCCGCTGCCTGTCCGGCTCCAGCACCACAAGCGAGTGGACAGCTCCGGACGGGGCCGGAGCCCGAGCCGTGGCCAAGGCAAGGGGACAGAGCAACGGACAAGGACTCGGGTCAAGGGATCTGAGCAAAGGGCGAGGACCCGCGGCCGGGGCAAGGGGCCGGGGCGAAGACCCGGGGCCGAGGCAAGGACCCAGGGCCGGTCGCGGCTCAGGTACCCCCCTTCCGGCGGCATCGAGCAGCGGCGGCCTCGCCGCAGCCGGCGCTGTGGTTTTAAATGGGCGGAGCGGCGGCGGGCGGCAGGGCGGGCGGTGGGCGGCCCGCGCTGGCCCGCGGCGCCCATATAACCCCACCTCCCGGGCGCGGACTGCCGCGGTAATTGGCTGGATGTGGTACTTGGAGATGTTGAGCTGGCTCCTTCCCCCCATGTCCCTGCACACACACAGGGGCGGGTGGTGCGGGCGGGAGCGGGAGGCAGGGCTCAGCCCCGACGGTGGTGGGGCGCCCCCCACTCCCTGCCTGCCGGCCGCCGTGTCCGAGCCTCTCCTGCTGCTGGGCTGCTGCCTGCGGCCGCAGGACCCCGCCGAGCCGGGCCAAGGGGAGCGCGGGCGGCTGCTGGCGGCGGCCGAGATGATGGCGGAGGGCGGCGGCGGGCCGGCGCGGAGGAAGGCGCTGTCGCTGTTGGAGGCGGCCCGTTCCCGCTACGAGAGCCTGCAGATCTCCGACGACGTCTTCGGGGAGTCAGGCCAGGACAGCAGCGGGAACCCTTTCTACAGTACGTCGGCCGACTCCCGCTCCGCCGCCTCCTCCCAGGACGAGGACGACGACGAGGAGGACGAGGGGCGCCCGGAGGGGATGAGCCCGCGGGGCAGGGCGGCCCGGCGCCGCGTCCCCCGGGCGGTGGCCACGCCGGTGGAGCGGCGTCGGCAGCGGCAGGGCGGCGGCGGTAGTACCGCCGTCCCGGGCGGCCCCGGCCCGATGGAGGAGGAGGAGGAAGCGGAGAAGGGGGGTTGGACCCGGTCGCTGCGAGACGTCCCACCCCCTCACTTCAAGGATGGCAGCGGTACGCGGGGGGCGGGCTGCCGGGGCAGGGGCGGCGGGCCCGGGCGGCTCTAGGGAGCGGGGATGACCGCGGGGGGTGTCCGGAGCGCGGCGCCAGGCAGGGAAGCCCCTGCGGGCCCGGCTGTCGGCCTAGGCTGGTGCTCGGCCTTGGGGCGGGGGGGAGGCAGATGCCTCCCGTCCGGGAGCGGTCGCGCTGTCAGGCCGCTGGTGCGGGGAGGTCGTTGCCGAGGCAGTGCGGAGGAGGGTAAGGGGAGGCCGTGTGTGCTTAGTCACAGGCACCCCGGCGCCGTAGCGGTGTCCCGAGCGCCAGCAGCGACGGCATCCCCGCGGGATTCGGGCAGGCTGTCCCCGGAACGCAGGTCTCCAGCTCGGCCGAGCTCTGAGGTGGCCGGTGGCTCCTTTTTCCTCTTTACAGGTGGGGAAAGCCGCTCGTCTGTTCATTGCGGGTGACCTGAGCTGCCCTGCGGTGTGCAGAAGGGCTCTGGGAATAGAGCTGGAGTTCCCTCTGGCTGCAAGGCTTTCTGTGCAGCTGTTCTTAACCTTAACCCTTCTTGTGTCGCTTTTGTCCAGAATGAATACCAGGACAGTGGTGAAATGACATGACGTGACCTACAGCAGCAGTGCACAGCACTGAGATCTCCTTGGACTGCCTTGTGTGACAAGTTGCACCACTGGTTTTCCTAGGGATCCTTTATAACTTATCTGTCTGCAGGCCTCAGTATCCAAGTTGAGTGCGTAGCAGCAAGGCTTGGCAGAAAACGATTAATAGTTATGAAGAGCTGGGATGTGAAATAAAACATTTGGACCACAGAACAGGATGTGATGATTGCTGTCATTGTCAACTGAGCTGATAGTTTGCCTGTCCTAAGGTCACTTGTCATCATTGTTTTTTTCATAGTGTTTAATTCCCTCACTTTGCTGCTAAAAGGTAAATGCAGAACAGTGCTGCTACACTTGGAGTAGCATGCTGAAATTTGTGCAATGGGACAGGCACAAACCTATCTGAGGATGCAGCTTGGGATGAGGGAGTAAGGTGGAGCTAGCACTGGAGGCCAGAGAAAGTTCTGTCATGCTCCTGACAAATAGGAGTTGCATCTACCTGTAGAAACAGCTAGAGCCTGTAGAATGTTTAAATATAAAGCTGATGTGCCTTCTTAAAGAACTCCCAAGCTTTACTGATGATTGTTATTCATAAGCATATCTGAGATCATGAGCCATAGGCTTCATGGTGTGATGTTGTTTCAGCATCAATTGTCTCTTAATTTCTCTGTCTTTGCTGGCTCATTTTTTCATGCAATTACTTTATAGTAATATCCATTTTAACATAGGCAGACCTGGGATTAAGGTCTGGTTTGGAAAAGAATTAAGTTGATGACCTATTAATTCAAGAATTCATATTTCCTTTGAAATAAAGTAGTCTGATTTGTGGTTGTCAGAAATAGATATAGGCGTCTCTTGAGTAAGGTATATGGATATTGCTGTGAATGTTTCCTCCTAGTAGTAGAGAAGAGGTTGCTGCTGCCCTTTCATTCTGTTGATGATGGTAGATGCTGCATGCTGTGATTTGATTCGATGGAAGTTCAGTTAGTGTCATGATTTGATTATGTGTGGAATGTGTACCTGCTGTATGTTTTGACTACTGAAATTCCAAGCAGTGGAAACCACTGCATTGTATATAACTAAACTCTTATAGTACTGGTTTTGATTAACCAGTTTTAGACCATGCATATGTCGTAATTGGAGTCATACTAGGCATACTTGTGCTGGCACCATTGTTGCTTCATTGGACACTGCTCTGACCCAAGAGTTTGGATCCATACCTGCTGAGGAAAAGGTGTCTGGTGAGGTGAAGACAGCTGTCCCTTGCAGTGACAGCACACCTTTTAGTCACTGATGGAGTACAAACAAGAAATGCAGGGTCAGTCACAGAGCACTACAAAACTGTGTGCTCGGTTCAAATGTGTTAGATATAAGAATCCTTTATTTCTAGGTTCTGAGCTTAAAGGAAGAGGTTTTCGTGAGACTGGGTTAAAGCTTGTCTTTGGTTGGCACCAAAACTTCAGAGACAGAAGAATTATGGTGGCAAGTACTTCACATCATCTGATGCCAGAAGACGAGTGTCCTTGTGAACTGAAGTTCCATGAGACTTCAGCTGTGTCAGTGCTGGAAATAAATCCTTGCATTAAACTAGTATCAAGCTTGGTGTCAAGCTTTCGGGTTTGGTAGACTGCCTCTTCATGAAAGGGAAGGCGCATAGAATGAAGAGATTTGGGTTAGTTAATGAGAATGAGCTAAAACTCCTAAGGGAAAGAAAAAAAATTGAAGAGCCACTTACGAAACTCTTGTGGCCTTTTTAACTACAAGTAGAAAATTCTATTCCTTCTGTTTTTTCTTGTGAGTTATTTAATACTGACATTCCCTCCCTTGATATTAAATTGATGTCTTGAAAAGTATTGTAGCCATTCCTAGAATTAGCGTTGAGCGCAGGCAGGCTAACTGGTACTTCATCTCAAAAAGTATAGTGGAGTCCCAGGAGTGCTGGGTATTGCTGGCAGTGTTAGATGGTTCAGTATGTCCTCAATCTGAAGTTAGTCACTGCATGTGTTCCTGGGACCACCTGCCTTGGCTGTGTAGCAGGTTCTGACAAACTGGGAAAGGCCTGGAGTAACTTCTGTGTCAGGAGAGAAGCGACTGGATGGTATTGCTACGCAACACTACCGTGTGTCTGCAATTTTTGTTTTCTGCCTCTTCCTCAGGATCTCCAATACTGTCGTTCCTGTTCCATTTAATGAAAATAGTGGGTGCTTAAACTCCCTGGGGAATGGGGACGATGGGATGAGACGCAACATGAATAGGCTTAGCTGACTTCCTTTGTGGAAATCCAAAATAGCTGTTAACTTTAACACAGAGGTTAGAACAGATGGCTTGCTGGCACTGTGTGTTACTTCCAGGTGAGCTGCTCTGTGAAATTATTCTTTTTAGTCGCTGAGAAAAATCCAAACCATATTGTGATGCCCTGATTTTTAAACTGTAACTGGTGGCACTGTGTAGTTCTGGTTAAAAAAGGTTAAAGAAATAAATACCTGTTACAAATATGAAAGCAGCAATGCACATTTTGAGGTGCTGGGATATGAATAGTTGAGAGGAGGTCTTGGAGACAGTTGCTGAAATGCACTCCCTTCACAAAGAGTGCCTGGCTAAAGCAGGGCTGTGAGTAGGTCAGCATGTGTTGAAAAAGATGGTAGCATTTATGATCAAATGTTAGATCCAGGCATGTTTTGGCATCTACCTTCTCAATCTCTCCCAGTTTCCCTGTGAAGGGGAAGCAGAATCGATTTGACGGGAAGCGAACCTTCATATAGCTAAGCTTCTAGGAAAGGTCTGACCTCTGTCCAAACAGTGCTTTAAGTGTAGAAGGAGGGATAGCTGGGACTCCTGGCTTCTCTTCATCTGAGGGCAGGACAGAGGTAGTTGTGGAAGTGCAGACAGGATAAGAGAGCAAACTGCTGCTAGGAGAAGGAAAGCATAATCAAAATAGGGCAACTATTACTACTTCTAGTGGCAAGCTAGTGTCAGTGGCATGCTCTTCCTTCCTTCATGAGTGGGGTGGATCTGAGTGATACATTCCCTTGTTAGCTCAGTAATCTGGCCAGGAAATGTTCTATAATAGATGAAGGTGCCTTTGGTTCTGGTTGTTTCTCATGCAGGGTCTTAGAAGGTGCAGATATCCTGGTATTGCTGTAATTTCATGTTCCTGAATTGGGGTAGCTGGTGTTCCCTTCCTGGGTGCAATGCTTCCTATATCAGTATAGTTCAGTGACCAGAAAGTTGGACCTCAAGTGTAAGAGCACTTCTTATTAAGGATAATGTTTTAGGGTGGCAGCAATAATAGTACTCTGAGCAAAAGTTAGTGCTGAAGTCCTCAAAGTTACAGCTAATCACTGCTACTGTTTTCTTCATTTGCTACACCCTCTGAACCCTTTCTTAAGTCTAGACCTAAAGACAAATGTTAAGAATGTGTCTTGCTGAAAGAGCGTAGGAGCTGATCTTCAGCTTGCATTTGGAGAGTGTAGCTAGCTTTTTATGGATTTCCAGAGTACTTCTGTAAAACACTGTTTGTCCTAAGTTACCATCTTTGAAGAAGATGCTCTCAGGTAGAAGTTGTGTAGGCCATATCTAGCAACCGAGCTCTCCTTGTCCTTTGAAGTGGTTTAAATGAATATATATGTATATATTCATTTATATATATATTTTTGTTATTCGTTTGTTTTTTTTTTTTTTTTTTTTTGGAGGGAATGTTAATTTCCAGAAAGACCAGGATATGGGAAACAGCCATTTTTTCTGTCATGGCTGCCACAGGAGAGATAGTCTTCTGCACAAGTGAGGGTATGCAGTCTGACAGATGAAATCAACCTGCTTGTTCCAGTTAAAGTCAGGGAACCAAGGCACACCTTTAAATGCTAGATTGTGACTACCATCACAGTAGAAAGGGTTTTTCTTGTGTTTAATCACAAATGTCTGTTTGCATGTCAACTGATAGGCTGTCACTCTTTATTGTATTTTTCAGTTGTGTTATTATTTTATGAATGTTAAATAAGGAAAATGAATTTAGTTCCTCCAAGTTAGTTACCAGTGAATCATACGGTACAATATATATTGATATAGCGTGGAGTTGTTAATTTGACCTGTGTTTTGAGTAGTTTTAGTAGAGGTAAACAATTCAGTTAAAGTTAAAAAATCAAAGGAGAAGAAAGTGGTACAAGTAAGGGGAGAAAAACTTTTAGCTGTTACCTGCATGGCTATAATTATAAGTGGTCAGAGAGTTGAGGCAAGTCTTAGTAGGATGCAGTGGGAGATCCAGTGTGCATATTCTCCCTAAGAGTATGGACAGGTGGATGGGAAGGTGGCATTCCAGCAGCAAGGAGCCTGGAGGCAGAGCTCTTGGGTCAGGCTGGGCCATAAAAGAGGGCATATACATATGATCATCTGACAGTGCTGATGATCTTGGATCAATGGAATCTGAAGGCTTTAGTCCTGTCAAATTGAGGTCAATATTTAAATATTCTGGAGGTGGAGGAAAAGCTATAAAAGCTACTTAGTTGCTTATGGCAGATTCTGCTTCAGAAATATCTGGGCCAAATTCTCTGACTGTAATCAGTGGATGAAGTGTCACTGATGTGACTTGCTTTTGCTTATTTATGTAATCAGAGACTTTAGCTGCTTTTTACTTGCATAACCACAGAAAATACACTTATTTTTTCCCCCAGTATCAACATAATCTATTCTTGCATTCTAAGTAGAAATTACTTACAATGACAGCATCGCAACACTTCCAGGAAGATGCTATAAATACATGTCACAAAGGTGTACATTACTACTTTGCAGAGTCTTTATAGGATTTTAAGGCTTGTAGTTTTGCTGAATAAATGACTTATGCAAAGGCTTAGTATCTTATACGCGTTATGAAAGCTAAATGTGCTTTTCAGGTGGTTTCACTGGGTTTAGAGCACGTTTTCCTGCTTCCATCATCACTGAAGTGAATTAAGTGTGTGACATGACAGCCTCACTGATTCTAAAATTTAGTGCAACTTGGCTATCTGCGTTCCCTTCCTTCTTTTTCCCATATCTCTGCTATTAAATATGCATTTGGGGAATAACCTAGTGTTGACAACTTCACTAGGTGGGGGAGGGTTGTTCTCTGCTTTTATACAGAGAAACAGTTTTGGTCAATACGTGAGACATGAAAGTCTATAAGCACTGCAGATCAAGGTCTTCCCTGTAAACACTGTCTAGTCTTTTACAGGGGAAAAAGCATATTTACTCCTATATCTGTTGCTGCATAAAATGAGTCTTTTCCCCTGACATCTATTGATAACGTGGTTTAAAATAAGTAAAGTAGTTCCTACAGCAACTCATGTCCTTTTGTGAACATCACAGAAACAGCATAGCAAACAATTTCCTTGTCTGCATACTTGAAAGTCAACCTGGAAAGGAAATAAGCCTCTCTGCTGAGTTTAATGAGAATGCTAATAGTGGATTTGACTTGCTAATTCTGTATAGACTGCTAGGTCCCAGGAAGCTGTCCTAGATGCCATAGACTTACAAGAAGTTGGAAATTTCTCTTGGGTGTGCTTGTTCATGTAGGTGTTTTGTTTCCCTCCCATGCTCAAGCTTCCAGAACTTTGGAGTAGATGGATTTAGCAGCTTGGAAATACCAGGTGCATCTCAAAGGGAAGTAATAATGGATACAGCTACACATTTTACCTAAAGGTTAGTGGGATATAATCCTGAAAGTACCTCATCCTTCCAATTACTGCCAAAAATTGGGCATGTTATTAGAAAACAGATGGACTTAAAAATGCATGGTTGAGACAAATGCATGAGGGTACTAGCATCTGACATCTTGCTTCCTTGTGGTAAGACGTTCTTTCTAGGAGCTTATTGAAGCTCCCACTTCATATTCCTTAAAGAACAGGATGTTAATCAGTCACTAGTGCTATTTGGAAATGAACAGACATAACTGAGTGGGTCTTTTAAAAATGAAGCAAGGGCTCCTTGATGGTGGGACTGCAGGGAAATAGGCTTAGGAGGCTCCTTAGCTTATTCTGTATCTATAAATTACTCCTGGACTATCTCCTGGACTATCTCCTGGTTTTCTGTGAAGACAGCTGGTATTAAGGGTACATGGCAGAAAACATGCTGTTGATCCTGCTTGCTTGGGCAGCACGAGGGGTTCACATGACAAGCTGTATTTGCCATTAAGGACAACTTCTATTCAGCAAGCAATACAAAGCTGTAACTGCAGTTAACACTGGGCAAACTTTGAGGTGTGGTCAATCAGGCACACTGTAAGCATGCAAAAATCATGCCAGAGAAGGATATACAGAAGACACAGAAGTAAAGAATATTGTGTATGTCTAGATGGATGGGTAGAATTAGTTGAGTTTTGGACAGGAAGATTACTGGGCTGAGATAAAAGATACAGCAAGCCCATCAGTGGGCACAAATGGAAATGTTATTTCTAGCAAAGAAAAAAAAAGCAGAAAAAAGACTTAAAGCAGCTGCTGTTATAACTGTGATTCATTTCTGATTGCATATGGCAGAGAGGTGGGTGTGCATGAATGATTAAATTGAAGCAGAAAAAAAAGAGAATATCTTTCTTTTTTAAAGTTGCTTACGAAATTCACAGTTGTGGAAAGTCTGACTCCAGTGCATACAGTCATCTGTTTTTTTGAAAGGTAGATGCTGGCTAACTTCCCGGTGGGGTAGCACTTGTAGGTGTGCAGACTGGGGTTGGCATGTAGCTGTGGGCGTGTGGCTATTCCCATTGATGTCACAGTGCTGTCTGCTGATGGATGCACCCTGCTGATACAGGGTGCGGGCAATGGTAATCTTGTCAATTCATGCACAGAAAAACTACTTTGAAGAGGTTATATGCATTGAAACTCATACATGTATGCACTCAGGCATGCAGCTTATGGCATTTAGGATGGGGATCTAGTCTTACTTACATTGCCTCAGTGCAAGGATAACAGTGGAACTGGACTGCAAGGCAAGAGGTGGCAGGGTGGTGGTTCATAGCCCTCTTGCTGCAGTGGTCTAGAGAAAATCAACCACCTTTGGTTTGGGGTGATGGATTCCCAAGATGATCTTCAAAAATATAAGATGCTCTTACATATGTCATGCTGGATATATTGTATTATGAATACAAATACATATGTGGATATAAATTTAGCCTTTCAAAGGGGTTTTAGCTTGCTGGACTGTATTCCTGAATGGCACCACTAAATAAGACCTTCATAAATTGAAGACTTTTCCTCATTTCTTCATCATCCTAGTTATTCCTTACTTACAAACTTGTCCTGTTATGTAGTTGGTTCATTTGAGATGGAGTAAAATACAGTGTCTGAATACTTACACTTGATCTACACTAACTCCCCTTTGTCACTGGCTTTGAGATTAAAAGAAACAAAGTGCTAAGACACTGACTGCATTTGAGTGATCTGTAGCTATTTTCATGGTGCTAACATTGCTGCAAATAGTCTCAGTCCTTTAATGGTAAAGAAAGGAGGCGCTTTTAAGCATATCACGAATCTCTCTCACTGGGGAAAATGTGATGGGTTTTGGAGTAAATGACATCCTGTTCTTTCTACTTGACAGGATTATACTTGATAAATAAGGAATGACCCCCTCATAAAAGGCCTTTCTTCATTTGCTTCTGTACTACTGGGTAATGACTCACACTTAAACTGACATCAGAGATGGTATAAACAAGCTTGTCAAACCTCTACAGCCATCCCCTGTCTGTTCCCCATGGGGCATGGGGGCTGCCCGTGAGGTCCATCAAAGCAGGGATTGTCCTACTGCCCCAGCCAATACAGTTGCAGCCAAAGGTGATGAGGCAGCCCCTGGTATGGGCCACGTCTCTGGATATGGGCTGAGGTCATGTCAGGATGTGTGCCTGTGGCTGGGCAGATCCCAACAAGCTGCAGCCTGGCCCACCACAGTCACAGTGTTCCCCATCAGACTTGCCTCCTTGTTTTCTATACTTTCCTTAATTTTTGGAGGCAAATTCTTGAGGCAAGGAACCATCTCTGCAGTACTAGCTCTGAGTTTCATGTTGTTCCTTGCATTATGCTACATCTGTTGCAACAAAGTTTGTGAATATTAAAATACATAGGTGGGAGAAGCAGGTAGACGTAGAAACATCTGACAATAAATACCATCTAGTCCCTGTCAGGTATTCTCAGTAAAATTGTCATTATTACAAATGTCTGTCTGTCTCCACTGGATTTTGATAAGGTCTGGCTCAGGATCTCCTAAAATGCAGTGCATGACGATCTAGGAAAAGATAAATGTTCTGATAGAAGAGTTTTATATATGTATATATATATATATATAAACAGTGAGAATTTGAAACCACCTTCCTGAATGGAGGTGCATTTACTGAATTTGTTTATTAAACTTTTAGGTAACATGAAGTTGGGAGTGACTCTGCACACTGGAGAACAGGCTGAGAATTTGCAAGGTTACCGACAGCCTGAAATAGCTGGGGGGAGGATGGACAGCATGGTGCAAGAGAGAGATGCTTAGTGTGAAGACAGCAGTGACTAACAGCAGAAGTGGAAAATAGAGGGGAAGTGGAAGAACCCTTTAGATGGAAAAGGAACTGGAGGTTGAAGCTGAACAGCAGACAACTGTGACTCAATGTCATATTGTTGTGAAAAGGCAAACATCCTCCCCAAATATTTAAACAGAGTGTACAAGACTTGGCGGTGAGACTGGCTTGCCATTTAGGAGAGGGAGTCTGGGTCACCAATCCATGTGAGAAGCAAGTAAGTCAAATGTGAACAGAAAAGGCTGAGAAGCAGAAAATCTACTAACCAGACATCTTAGTATTCTGGTTTTAAGCCATGTAGATAAGTAAGGTGTACTATAAGAAAGGGAATTATCTGCCTTACATGCTCTGAAAACTGAATATAAGAACAGATATAAACTGACTTGATAGATAATTAAATCAGATATGATAGAAACCCTCAGGCATACAGTCCAGTACTGTGGAAGACAAGAGGTGTGTCACTGGAAACCTAAAAACAAGTGATGCTGACCTACTGTAGTAGACCGACCCTCAGTATGTGTGCTGAATAAGGGTGGTGGCTCATTGCTACATTTTGAAGGCACCCACTAGTGCCTAGGTTTGTACTTGCCTTTGCCCATGTCTCTCTTTGAGGTATGAGGAGCCCCCTTGCAGCTAAATCCAATCACAAAACAAACCTCTGTAGATCATGAGAGTGGATACATGAAGGAAGACAAGCACAGGTCTGGAACAGGCCAGATGCCTGCAATACCTGATGGCCATGCACCAAGGTACAAGAAAGGACAACAGAATGTCCTCCATGTTTCTCCAATTTATGAACTGGGTGTCAGAAGGCTGTTTCTTCACTTCCTTGTGAGCATTGCTAAATTGGAACTTGGTCTTTTCCTGATATTGAAGTATATTTGAGATTCTTCACCCTAGGCTAAATATTAGAAAGTACAGGTTTCTTTACAATCTTCCCCTGAAAGAATATACTCCTGCTTCTTCTAGTAGTAGTTCTCTGTCTTTCCCAGTTCTGGATCAACTCTTTGTTGGCAAACTGCACCAGGTTCCGAATGAGGTCTTATGGCTCCTTGATCAAAGGTACTAATATGTCATTATCTCCATGGAAGATAACTAAAAACCTGCCTAATGCTGCCTATAAAATCACTGGTCAGGAGTCAGCAGCGCATCACTTCTCTGCAGAATAAGAAGCTGTTTCTGATTTGAGCAGATAATTAGAGAGAAAACTTTCATTATTGGTCTGTAAGATTTATTTTGGCCAATGATCCAAATGTCCTTATGTCTATCAGGATGGTCAGTTCAGCATTGCCTGTTAGTGTCTTAATCATATATTCAGTTATAATTTTATATTCTAGTAAAAAATGAAACTCTCTCCATAGTCACCTGCCTTCAGCCAGCCAGCTCCTCTCTCAGTCAAAGATGTGGGTAAAGAGAAGACAGTAATACTGTTACTCATCCCTGTCAATGCCAATTAACAAGTACCTAGCTAGAAACAGAACAGATAAATTCAACTATCCTGTAAGTAATATCTTAGAAGCTTACTTACTAAAAGTGATTTTAAGGTGACCTATGATACAAATGCTCTGCATTTGTCTTGATGTCCTTGGTTAGTCTTTCCTCGAAGATCTATTCAGTCTTTGAGGAGTATTGAGATCACACTAACAAGTTTAAAGTCACCAAGTCTCTTATTTCTCTTTGAAAGTGTTTATTTTCTCAGCTTGATGTATAACCTTGAACTTGGATTCACTTAGGTTCTTGTTATGGGGCTCCTAGTATTTGAGGCTTAGAAACAAAAATATATACTAAACTGCAAGACTTGATCTTTATTTTTTTACTTAATGTCTTTGTCTCTGCCACAGGTATTGCAGCTTGTGGTGTCGTGACCTCAGACTCATGAAATATGTTCTCTTATGAGCCTCATTTGTGGCCTTGAAAATGAAAACAAAATCCTTGCCTCAAAGGCTGAAGCGCACCTTGATTATCATGAAGCTCTTTCCCCTGAAAACTGTATTGGCCTCACTTTTTCCTTCTTTCCCTTCATCCCCATTTTATGTTATAGAGCATTTTGGATTTTTCTCTACAAGGCACGGTTTTGTGTTAGGTTAACACAAAGCTAAGTGATGAGGATATAGTCAGAAATACCTAATCCTACAAGCCCACTAAACTGGGATAGATACCTTTGAGTTCTGTTATGTGCAAATTATAGTGCAAGCACCTACTTGCTTTCTGGGACAGATGGTGGGTGTAAAATAGTCAGCAATGGATATTTTTGAATTGGTACTGATAAAGTGGGTACCGAATATGAAATTGTTGTGGGAATGTGAAATGGGCTTGACACTGTTAATGTTGTTGATATTATACCAGGTTTTAACTCTTTTTTTTCTTCCTGGCTGATTGCTATCACCCCTTGAATCAATGGAAAGAAACTAAGTGAGCATTAGTTTCTTTCTAAAAGCAGCCATTTGTATTGTATGCTAAAGCAGAAAAATTTGATAGCATTTTATGGGCAGATACAGCAGTTGGGTGAGTGAAGTGTTAAAATACAAACTGTGCCTTTTCTTCAGGTCTTTTGCTGAAACATTGACTCAGAAGGGGTCTGAGTATTGACCTAGGGCGGCTTGACATTGAGCAGTGCACTACCAATTGTTCTAAGGTCAGCTTTGTTTCTAAGATAAAAGGGAGATGGGATTCTTTCTTTCTTAACCTGAAATGGGCAGCTAAAGGGAAAATGCTTCAGCACAATATTTTAATCAGAAAAGGAGTGAGAAACAAGTATAACAAAAGCTGTTCAAAACTTCACTGTCAAGCTTTTAGTTTCTGTTGAATCCTTTTCATCTACCCTGTAACCTTTTCCTAACCTTCTCTTCTCTGCTGTAGCATTTAGTTTCTCTAATTGTATTCTGCCTCCTAGAATCCTTTGCTGTAACAAAAATAAACGTTTCTCTTACATCTTAATGTAGATCCTACTGATACTTCACATTTTAACACCATGTCCTTAGTCATTATGAAGCTTCCTCTTTTTTTATTCTTTTGGGCTCTGCTGGGCAGCATGTCTTCATTTTCCTGTTAAATGTGCGGGTAGTCTGGGGCAGGGGTTCATTGTTCAAATTTTGCTGCTTAGTAAGCCAGGCTTTTTGCAATTTTGTTCTGCCCTTTGTGCACAGGTCCATTCCTATGGGAGGAGAGGGTAAAGGTCTTCAGGTACTGAGTTCTCACCTACCGTATGGAAAAATAGCTGATGGGGATGACAGGCTTTTGAGTTGCCCTTGCTGAAAGACTGCTTGTTTGAGTTCAATCCTTACTAGACTGCGCGTTTGTAGTGAGAAGAGCCTGTAGGCTTTAGCAGCATCTCCTGCCACCAAAGCTAGTTGATGTTGAGATGCAAGGCCATGTGAAACCAGACTCTCTGCCTGTTCTTGCATTCATAGTGTCACATAAAGATGACAGCTGGTACTTCTAACATACCAGAGTGATGGCCAGATGCCCCTGACTATGCTGCTCACCCACACCCGCTACAGCTGATGTTCCAGATCTCCTTGTGTGGGAGATGCAGTATGTGAACAACTGTCACACCCACCACAACATCAAACTTAGCTTGAAAAATCTGGAAGGAATGTAGCTCAACAAAATCTGAAGTGTGAATCTAATAGGAATCGTGCTTATCTATGGGTTTCTTTATCCCCTGATTAATCAATCACCTTCTTCATTATGTTTAGATGAAGATTGCACTTCCAGGCTCTCAGTGCTGCCCTGGCATGGAGTTTTGAGTAAGCATTTTATTGGGGTTGAGGTGTGAATGCATCTGTGCTCCTGCTGCCTAGCAGAAGAGACTAGTGGAAGTTTAGAGGATAACGCACAATTCTTTTGGCTAATGGGCCCCATTCTTTGTGGCAAGTGTTAAAGGAATATTATCCCTTATACTCCCTCATCAATATTGCCAGGAGGAGATGGGTCATATGTGTCTGGCTCTTCCCTCACTCCAGGGAAGCTCCCTCCCTGAAAACCCCCTTATTACCCAGACATTGGTTCTAGAGGCAGGAGAATGTAGCCAAACCCAAGTGATAATATCTATAAAGAAAACAAAATGTAATGTTTAAGCAGCTTTCGTGTGTCTGTTGCTTTTCTTTTATTCTTTGAGACTTGCTGAACTTGCTGTTCTGCATACTGATGGAGCTTGAATGCTTTCTAAAGAAGGGAGACAGACAGATACATTTTAAGTTTTGCTTTCTGTGACCACTGCTCCAGACAGATGATGTAAGTTGCTTTGTCTTGCCTGTAAGCAAGCTTGTAAGCTCAAGTTAAAAAACTGAGGGTTTTTTGTCCTAAGCAGAGTCCTTAAGCACCTCTTCTGCTGTGTCTTCAAGGACTCTCTATTGTGTTTCTCACTGCTTATTCATTTGTAGTTATTCCTGGATTTTGTTTTCAGAGTGCATCACTTGACATTCTAATACATCTCCATGTCATTTGCTTGGAGCAACCCTTATGCATGTTAAGAAACATGCATAATCTGACTTTCAGAAGCATAGGCTATAGTGTAGCATTGCACTGGTGCATAAGAATAATTTGATAACTTAGCTCAACGGTAAGTATCTGCCTCAAAAGCATTCTGCCGGACTGGAGCCTAAGAGACCCTAGAATAAATTATTGTTGTCAGTTACCTCCCAAACTGTAGCTTTGAAAATTTCTAAAGAGATCCCTTTTGATGTTTATTGAAAGCACAAGCAATTTGCTTTGGCTGTAAGACGTTGTTACATGGTGACTTTGTGTGACTGGATTTCTCCCTAAACATAGCATTTAATTGTGTTTTAATGAACATTTTTATATACTCAGATCTGATACCAAAGTTACTACTGTTGTAAGTGGTAGAAACTGGCATGAAGACCCATGATCACAAGGAACAACCCATGTTCATCACTTTCAATTTGCTTGCCAGTGTTTGAGAAGAGCACCCAGAACCTATTGAGTGGTAGTTACAAGGCCCTGAAGGGCACACAGCAGGGCTGCAGGATAGACTACAGAGCATTTTTATAGGAAAAAGATATTTTCCTCCCTTCCTACCAGTATGCATATTGCAGCCTTAGTCTTGCTTATAGGATTAATAATTTGCATGGTTGACTGCACCATGAGTCTGTGCTCAAGGAAACTTCCTTCCACTAGAGAAAAACACAAGGCTGTTAAGCATCCTTTTGATTTGAGAGTGATGCAGATTAAAACTCAAAAGTGAGTGTTAAAGGATGTTAATATAGTACATTATCCTTTGAATCCAGAGAAGTGTATAAGCACATGCTTAAAGAAACACGTGTGTGATGCTACTTTAGTGATATCAGCACACAGTAGAGCAAGCTGAAAACTATTATACCAATCCAAAAGTACCACTGATACCACCACTCCCTTGTTCTTATAAGAGCATTTTTCTGGGGGGATGAAGGGAAATGACTCCTTTTCAAAGCAATCTTGTTACACTGGTTTTATACCAGTATGGCTATATATACCAGCACAGGTAGATCAGCTGAAGCTGACAGGATTTGATCGCAAGCTCAGTGCTCTGCCAGAGTGAGAGTGAACTGTGTCTGCTCAGCTCTTTTAGTCCTCAACACTCAAGGGCAGTGTTCTCCTAACATGCTTGATCATGCACCCCTATCAAGTAGAATTTTTTTGAGCAGGTACCCCCAATCTGTGTATTTGTACTTATAAGTTATGTCCATGCAGCACTGTACTAGTATATTGTGTAAATTATAAAATACACATGAAAAAGTAAAAGATGAGAAAAATTAAATAAATGCTATTTATTAATTTTATATTTGTTAACAGTATGAGAAAAAATTTTCCTCCAGCAGATTGTCTTGTGCAGTCCCTGGCATCCCACCTGGAAACCATTGTGCTAGGGCAAGCAAGAAAGGATCTTTATATTAAGTTCACATATGGGCAAGCAGGACTGTGGCCATTTGTGTCTAGATTTGCCAGAGTATTTCAGTCCAGATCCAAAAAGGGAATTTCTGTAAAGTGGCTGGATGCTCTCTGACAGGAGTATTGCCAGACCCAGATTTAGCTGTGATGAAAAGCAGTATGTTCACCTGCTTTCTGTCTTCTCTCTCCTCCCCAAATAAGTAACACTCTAATTTGCCTAGCGGGTTTGAGGTTTTGATCAAACAAGGTTACAAAAATTCCAGGCTCAGCCTTGCTAATAATTTGAAGGTGAGTTTTTTCTTTCTTTTTTTCCCCTTTTTTTTTTCTCTCTGCGCTAAAACAATAACGGGGATTACAGCACTTAGGACCTAGTAGAATCTGCCTCTAAGGAAGGAATGTAATCAGTTCTTGATGTGCAAGGGAAAATGCTACCTACTCACACTTAGTGGGGAAGAAAGGAGCTATATCAGAGATGATGAAAAAAGCTGATGGCATTGAGTGAGATTGGCTTAATTTTATTTTATGAGGTGGACAACATAAATAAATGAATGGAGAGAAGTTTTGCTTGAATGAGAGACCTTTGTGAACACAGAAACAGGTGGCTGAGGAAGTGGAAGGGCAATGCAAAGGAGCAAATCTGTATATAACACAAAACCAGCATTAGCAGTTAAGTCTGGAAGACTTAGGAAGCAAGAGACTCCCTATGGCGATACATATTCTTGTTCTGTATTTGCCTTGCTGTTCCTATGTGCAGAGCCCAGAGAGCAGGGAGTGACTTAGCAACCAAAACTTGAGGTTCCTGGATACTCTTTTTCCTGGGGGATTCTGCATTCGAAGAGCGCTTAAAAAAACCAAATCAGAAAACGGAAGCAGGCTGGGAAACAGATGGGCATTCTTGATGCCGGAGCTGCAATGCTGTTACCCTGACTGGAGCAGCAGCATAGGATGATCTCTCCTAGAGAGCAGGTTGACACTGGGGTTTCTGATGAATGAACATTGACTGAGGCAGTGTCTCAGTGAGGGCAGGAAGGGAAGTCCCAGCTTTTTAGAAAACTCAGTGGTCAAAGATGCAGAGATGCTTGGATGTCAGGAGCAATACAAAGAAGAAACTTTGCCATGTGAGAGCAGTGACCTGCCTAAGTAACCCTCAGTGATTTGTTAAGTGGAGGCTGTGAGGCATCTAGAGAATAGTTTCCCTTTTAGAAGATGTGATGCTGGATAAACACTGATATGCTCCACACAGATGTTGGCCACTTCCTTGCAGGGATTGGCCAGCGTAAGAAAGGGATTTGCAACAGCAGCTCTATGTGAGTTGTTTCACATCTGCTATGAAAATAAATTGATGGGCTGGCTGGGCTATACAGAAGAGTTCCTTTCTGTCTTTGCTCACTTGCAGAAATATGTATGTCATCTTTTTGGTGTTTTGCTTTTAAGCCCACAGAATTTGGATCCATGCTTTTAAGATTTTGAATGTTTCTTCCATTATGTTGAGAACGATTGAAGGTTTATGTGTGGCATGCTCATAACTGTGGGTTATAGGAAAAGGGACAGGGACAACTTGGAACATTCTCATTTAACATTACGATGTCTTTAAAACTAAGAAGAAAATTCTCCAGTGATTTACCTCTGTCACCAGTAGTTATAGCATTTGATCTGTGCTCACTTGTTAATTAGGTATTCCTTGCCAGAAAGGGTTTAATGGAAAAATAGTGTATGAAAGTATGACTGTAGATGTCAGCACAGTGTTAATTCACATCCGCCAGTGCTTGGGAGCAAGGGAGATTAAGTGGAACAGGAGCCAGAGGGGATTGGGACATAGGATTCTTTCTTAAGGAGCCACAGTGTGGCCAGGTACAGGTGCAGATTTTATTCTGTGACTATCAACTGAATAGCATACAGTTGGACACACTCCTAACCGACACTGATCCAGCTGAGCACCCGTTTTATCTGGGAGCTAATCCTTGTCTCCAAACACGTATCCTTAGAAACAGCAGTTGTAGACTTGAAGAATTCATACTAACATAAGCCTCATCTTGTCAGTTCAGTGAAATGCCAAGAGAACAGGAGCCTTTGAGGTATGGCAGTGTCTCAAAACTACAGGAGGAAGAGTGGGGAGCAGTGGAGCTTAGAGTAGGTCAGGGTCAGATAACAGCAAGGAGGTAGGAAGTCTGGGAATGTATAGGATGCAGCAAAGGGAAACAGGACATAGGTTCCAGTGACAGCCTGAGACATGGGTAAGCCAGAAGCACAGATGATATGATTAACCTAAGATAGCAGAGTGTTATCAGCCACAGAGTAAAATATTCAGGAAAGCTGACTCCCAGTTCCTTCACTCAGGAAATACTTGCTCTGGCTTGGTGGGCAGCCAGTTTGGAAGGGAAGCACCGCTTCTGTCTTTGATCAGCAGTCAAATTCACAGCCCTTATTTAAATGGGAACTTTTCCAGTTACTTATTATGGACTAAATATACTCTTATCATTGTATCATGAAATTATAAGCCAGCCTGATGTGAAAACAGTAATTTACACCTTTCCCCTCTAAGAAAATCAATCTGTAGGTAGGTAAGAGCATGCAGGATAGGGCTAGGGTTTACAGAGCAAAAAAACATATCAAACTTCTTTATTTACTATGTTAGTAAAACAGTACCTTAAGCATTCTGTTGACTCTCCCTATGGCCCCCAGTCAGGCACAGGCTTTTAGTCCAGACAGGTTTTCCAAATCATGGAAGGTTTAACTCTGGTATAATAATAAAACGATATGTTCTGAACCCTACTGTGAAGTCTGTGCACTTCTGTAAGAGGAAGAATATAGCTAGGAAATGTGAAGCTCCAGTCAGTGAGGTCTCAAGCTATAAATGTCCCAGTCTGCGGTTTCAGAATGGGAGGCTATTGTTTCTGTTGTCACAATGCCCAGAAGCCTCTGTAGCAATCCTTGATGTGAAGTGCTCGTTGCTTTGAAAACAGAAGGACATGCTTTGCGGTGGTTGTTCCCATGTCACTAATTTACCTTGCAGGTGCATTCTGTATAATTACACCTGCAGACTCGAGGAACTCATATTCGGGCCTGCTTTTTGTATAGCAGAAATATCTATTGCCTTTGTCTTCCACTCCACTACTTAATATGACCCAGATTTCATCACCAACAATAATTTTTAATTCATTTTTTTAATGTGATCCCACTGTGTAGTTGTTTGAAAATCTCTGCTGTATGAAATCTGTGCTGCTGGGTCCAAAATGAGAAATACAAGCTACCTTCTCCTTTTATAAGCTGAGGTATGTCCTTATAGTCTTTCAGCTTTTATTGGTTCATATGTTGGCAGCCTGCAAGAAGCATGAGGAAGATGACCTGCAAATGTAGCAATGGTGTGATGGATAGCTACCAGTCAGCAGTGCCTGGCTGGTGATCCTTGCCTGATCTCAGAGTACAGCATACAAAGAGTGTGTTTGAGGAGATAGACAAAGCATCTCTCCTGAAAGGCTGTGGAGAAGACACACGATGCTCCTGTTTGCAAACTTATTTCCATGGCCTATTTCCTGTTCCTCTTGCACCCCAGCAGCTGTGCAGCATGGTGCAGGCCGTGGGGGGTGCTGAGCAGTTGTGCTTGGCTGCACAAGTAGCTGGGCAGAGGTTGCAGGAGTGGTTCTATATTGCTGAGGATCACACTCTGACTTCGTGTACTGTTTAGCTCTGGGTTGTGTTTCTGGCTTGCTCTGCACATACAACTCCCTGGAAGCCTTCCCTGGGGGTAATGTGGTTTGTAAACACATTTGCGTCACCCTGGAGTTAATACAGGCAGCACAAGTAATAAATCCACCTTTTTGCACAGATGACTGTTTTGGTTTTTACACTTAATTGTTAATGAAATGCTCCGTTTTCTTAAAACTGGGAAGTTGTGGGTTTGTAAGAGTTTTTAGAAGTCTAAGCAGTTGGAGTGCCATGGAGTGCATCATGTATCCTGCGTGTGGTAAGAGGATTAGGGATGTTGATATTCACAGTATAAAGAATTTTTTGAGCTTTCCAGCCACGGGGCTATTTTGAGTTCAGACAGCCTGTGGCGCTAGTCATTTCTAAGGGCAGGCAGAGCAAGGGTGGAAAAAGGCAGTCTAACAACAGGGGCAGGAGAAAAAGAGCAAAAAGAAAACAGAAAGCGCACAGAGT
>JBCJKH010017667.1:0-11943 GCA_039877255.1 Loriculus beryllinus
TCACTGTGCCCAGTATATAGTTCTGAATTCAAACACAATGAAGAAGCTATTTGGCAAAAAGTAAGCTAGTCCTTTGCTAAAACTGGCCTGTTAAATTTCATTCCTGAAGTAGATAGGCCAGACCAAGGAATAAATACAACTGAAGACACATACACAATATCCCTTATCATAGCCTAAACCCAATGCATTGAAAATTCACATACAAGCTTTGAATGTTTTCAAACATTCACATGCACACTAGGGAAAAAAAGAAAGCAAGCAGACAAACAGCAGCAGATCAACTAGCTACCCTTCTACTGCTTGTTCACTGTGCCCAGTATATAGTTCTGAATTCAAACACAATGAAGAAGCTATTTGGCAAAAAGTAAGCTAGTCCTTTGCCAAAACTGGCCTGTTAAATTTCATTCCTGAAGTAGATAGGCCAGACCAAGGAATAAATACAGCTGTAAAGTGTGGATAGGAAAAGAAAAAAGGGGGGTAAGAAGAGGAAATGGCAAGAGAGTATGGTAATTTAACTGCAGTGAAACTCAACTTTAAACATTTCTTTTCTACTAGGTCTCGTGTAAATGGCTACAACCCGGAGGTCACCACAAGTTCCGTAACTGTGTACTCCTAGATTTACAAGAACAAAACTGTAACTAGTGAGGAATCTTGTTATCACTTGCAGAAAACACTACTGTGGTCCAAAGAGAATGCTGTTGGGAAATGAATCATGGAGAATTAAAACCTCAGAAAAATTCTACTGATAATGGAAAAAGCACTGCTGGGTAAAATCAAGTTCTCAGTAATTAAGTTCAGTATTATGAATCTTGGCAAGGAGGATTGTACTCATTTAGCTCCGAGTTGATCTAATGGGAGGGGAGAGGAAGAGGGGAAGCACCTACTTTCAATATCTTCCATATGTGCCTGAAGAGTTCTTGCAAGGTTAATAAACTAGAAACAAGGCAGAGAGAAAGTAGTTTAAAAGTTGCAAAGTTATGTGCAGAAATTTGCAACAAGTTAACAAAGTTTTCTTCACCTTTTCTTTCCTTTTCACATCCCAAAACCTCATCCCAGATGTAAAAAAAAAAAAATAAATAAAAAAAATCAATGCAAAATTTAATATAAATCCCACAAATTAAGCTTCAAATTGCTATTTAAGTTATTTCAGTTTCCACTCTATGTCAAATGTTTCTGGTAGCAGTTAGTGGCATCATCTTCATGTTCTACAGTCTGTAAAATACATCAATTTTGAAAGTAAGATACATAAACAGGTGCCAGTGTTATGAAAACTGTTCCTAGAAATTGTAATAAAAAAGTAAACCACATAACCTGTAAGGACTGCATTATTTGGATCCATTTCATTTACTTCACTATTACTATGGCAGAACAGAGGCTTCTGACTGAAATTAATGAAAAATGCATAAATACACTTAAGATTTTAACTGTAAATAAGAAGTTTAAGAGTGCAATTACTACTGGACAATGGTGGCAGATTAACTTTAGAAGGATGTGGTATCAAAATCAAAGCCAAAATCCCTAGGAACTCGAGTTCTTCAGGCAAATTTGAATGTCTCAGCCACACTGGTTTTGGTTGTTTTTTGTTTGTTTGTTTTTGTAAGTGACAATCTACATCACAGTTTCAGCAACAGTCCAGATGTAGAGACACAGCAAACAAAATTAAACAAAAATATAATGCTACAGTTCCCATAGCTCAAGTTGTATGCTTGTCATCAAACAGGCATCAGTGTTCTGATAAGTTTAAAAATGCAGTGTCACGCAACTGCATAATACTGCCTCCTACCAGTAAAAACATCTTATTTCTGCAGTACACTCAAGCTAATAACCTGCACAGGATGCTTGCTAATATTAGATTATATATCTCTAAACATGTGGTAGAGTAAAACTAGACATTTTGTTTGTGGATCATGGAATACAAAGCTCTACATTAGATGTGTATGGAAAAGAGAACCTCTGTTCTAATACAGTAAGAGATTAGAGCACAGTCCTACCTCTACCCTAGAAGGCTAGCACCTGACAGCAGCCATTCCAACAAGCCTTGGACAAGCTTAATATTGTCACTTTGTATGTAATAAAAAAACCCAACAAAAAGCAAAAAACAAAACCAGCTTTTCAGGAGCTCAGTTGGCAAAGAGTATGAAATAATTATCTAGAATCAAACAAACATGCATAATACAGGATTTCTGAACGAGTCACTATGCAACAATAACTTTCTATGATGATCTCTTACTGGTAAAATGTGTACTTACCGTATTTCTAAGTCAAGTTATTAAGTAACGAGAATCCAGTCAAATCAATCAATAAAAGTATTGCCTAACACCAGAAAACCATACTATAGCCAGTCAGTTTCAGAATGTAGTATTACAAATACATTGTTAGGCACAGTCCAGGAGACAAGCACCGCAAGATTTAGACCTTTGCAATGTAGACTGGCATAATGAGAAAAATCAATCAAATAAGGTAGTCCAACATTCTCAACTGCATGTTTTGTACAGAGGGAGCTTAACCTCCCAGTTTTGCATAAATTCACAACAACCATGATTACAAGCAAAGCAATGAACTACCAATAACCTTGACAAAAATAATTTTGCAACACAGTAACTGCAGTAAAGTAGTACCCTCAGTTTAAAATCAAAACATGGTGTTACTGCATCAACAAGCCCAGACATAAATTTGCTAAATAAGCATGCTTCTTGGCTATCTAGTTCCTAGGTTGCTCAAGGTAACAATCTAGTTCCAAGTTCTCTTTAAAAGCAATTCCAGCCATAAAAACACTGCATACTTACTCTAACACGTGTGCTGGCCTCACTTGCTGTTCCTAGCATATCAGAAAAGCGCTGCTCACATAAGTGTAACAACACTACAAGGTAGAGACCAGAGCTGATAAATTCATAGTCTGCCTTAAAGGAGATAAAAAGAAACATTCAGAATGTCAGTGACATCTGCATAGATTATTCAAGAAGTAGAACAAGAAATAAATTTTACTGGAAATTTTATGTATTTGATCAAGCTGTACCAGGAAATACTAAAAATAAATAAATAAATTAATTAATTAATTAATGAAAAGCTACTTACACTTCTGGTTCTTCTCACCCACCCCAGATATAACATTTTAGCCTTGAAGATTATCTGTAGAACTTTTTCTATTCAAGTCTTATTATCATGATTAGTTCACAGGAAGAAATCTGAGAATCCAAGTATTCTCTGGGGAAAATAGCAACAAACTTTGCTGGCTTCTTTTCAGTGTTCCCAACACTTTACAGAAAGCCAAATTAAGGGAAATATTGTAAGAACTTTATGATGCTATAAATGTTTTGAGAAACTATTTCCCCTGTTAAGATAAGCTTTGAAAATGACACTAATGATCATTTAGAATAAATTCTTTAAGTGAAAGTTTCAAAGTTCTTATTTCCAGCAGTGCTAAAAATTAAGATGGTAGCACTCTTGAGAAAGACTTTTCAGGGTCCGGCCCAAGTACCGGGAACTAGAGTAGTAGGGTTAGAGCTTCTGCTAAACAGTAAAAAAAAACCCCCAAAAATTAGATTGATGTTTGCCCTCAAAACTGGTGTCACTATTTTCTTGCAACTTCTGAGCTAGGTAAATTCCATTAGTCTTTCTATATTCATAGAATAACTCAGAGAATAAGAAAAATTCTCTGAATAAACTTCATTAAAATAGCATCAGCTTTTTGTTATTTGATCATTTTCAAATACTACACAATCCAGTATTTCCAAGATAATGTATTTTATATGACAAGAGTAATACTAATGGGCCTTTGACTATTTTCAGTTTAGGGAAGTACTTGACGGACCAGCAAGAGGCTGTTAGTAAAAGAGATTGGTTTCTACTACTCTAATGAAAATAATAAAAAAAAGTTTTTATGTGATGTTTAAAAAGTGGTATTTTTAAAACAATTACTAAGGTGCATTTAAAATAGCTAAAAACAAAGACAATGATTTCATTTAAAATTCAATCTAATCATACTAGTATTCCCACTGCACCCATGCGGCAGACACACGGGATTGCAAAGCTAGATGACAGATCTGCAACCAAGACAAGGATAAGATATACTACACTTACTGAAAGCTCAGCTATAGGAAGCACACAGGAAGATAGAATTTGTCTGAATATTAAGGAGAAAAATCTGCTCCATGTTGACATTACTTTATATGCGTAACAGTCCTTCTGAAAAGCAGATGCATTTGCCTTCTCTAAAGAGCACCCTCCCAGCACTAAACCAACACTTACCAAATTAGGCAAAATATACTAACTTGTTCATTTGCATGTGCCCTATAGAGTTCATGAATGTCAAAGTCTTCCAGATTCAGATGCAACTTCTCCTTGCACAGTTCACAAGTCGTTACTGCTTCCAAAGAAGAACCTGGTGGGGAGGAGCAGGGGAAAGTCAGTATCAAGTTACAACAATCTATGACAGAATTATACAAGCATAACAAACCGTAATTAAATCTTGACTTAATTTTGCAGAGCAAGGTTAGAAGAAAGCTTCTAATACAAATAGAGCTACTACCTTGCTAATGTCAGAATTTAAAGGCTATAGCATGTTTATTCTCTGTCCAGCTCCACATATTCTGTTTCATATTGATGCCTCTTACTGAAAGTCTGGCATAAAATTATTGCTTGAGCTGTTTGAATTCTACAGTATAATCCAAAAATACACAAAAGTAATAATAAATATACTGGAATACCTTAAAGTTATGACCAGAGTAGCATTTTGTCTTCAAAGAACCATGTTTAAAGCAAGCTGACCCATAGGCAACAAGATGAACAAAGCAAGTTTATGATGGATTTCATGTCTTATAAATACTTCGAATTAATTTATTCTACAGGCTGAGCCTTCCAATACATCCCTACTCTGATGTGGGTCCTCTAATAATGAGTAAAAAAGTAGAAAGATGCTAGCACCTTCCTGTGAGGAAAAATATTCCACAATCTTCATGCCTTCAACCAAGCCAACTTTTTTTAAATCTTATTACAGATAACTTACATTATAAAGTGGTCAATTAACTTATTAAAAACATTTGTACCATGTGCCATTTGTGAAGAGTTTCTTAAAATTCTACATGCACTTTGAAGTTTGGTTTGTTGGTTTTTAACAGTTTTAAACTGCCTTGAACAGGAGGCAGTAACATTTTTGGATTGTCAAATCCTCACCACTCTGCTAGCCAGCCTGGCTATAAGTCTTAACAACTAGAACCACATCCATGAGAGAGTAGGGAACAAACTCACACCAAGCTGTAGAGTAGCTCTAGGGCTATGTTTCTGCAATGTTACACTTTGTCTAATTTCTTAGCAGACAATCCCAAAAATGCAAATGTCTACATGACAGTTATCAGATCTACTCACATGAGAAGCTGCACAGACATACAATAAGCCTGTATGTGCCACTCTGTTGTGTGTCCCCAGCTGTTTGTTTTTCAAATAAGTACCTCAATACTAGAAGAGTAATTCTCCTGATAAGCCTTCCAGTGTAACTGGAAGTCTATCCTGGTCTTGAGTCTGCTTTACCTGAATTAATCTTGGACTGCAGCCATTTTTTCATGCACTCCTGGTGAACATACTGCAGACTTCCAGTGCACTTGCATGGCTCTATTAAAAGGTTGTCAGAACTTGAAGAGGACATCTGACAGATTCTGCATAAGTCACCCTCTTCATCTTCAGAATCTTCTAAAAGCAGGCTGAATAGGAGTATCAACAAACAACATGACACACTGTATATAAGACTTTTTATAATCACAGTTCCATTCAAATTTTGGTCAAATCAACAATGACTAAAATTTCTCTGAAGACAAGTGAGAACACAGGTAACACAGGACTGAGTTGCCACTTAAAGTTTCCTCTTAACAAGATTACAGAAAAATCATGTTAAGTCCGGTACATTTCATTATCTCAAAAGAACATGCTAATTTACCTCTCTTTAATTTTCTGGAGTCTTTCTGGATCTCTTGATGGTGGTATTTTAGATTTGCCACTTTCTTGTCCTTCAGACTGATTCCAGCCAGAGGGAATAATATCTACAGTTATCATAAGATTGTCAGACAGACTGTTTCCTAATGCTGGAGGCACTGCAAAGCGAAAGAGAGAACCAGGCAGAATTCCAGAACTTCTCCTACTGTGGGTTGAATCTGGTGGGGAGGCAGTAGCTGTAGGAATACCAGATACTGCAGGTGTTGGTGGTCTGTTAACAGAAGCCCAAGGAGGGCTACCTGATGCTTCAAGAGAGGTCTCCTCACCTGACTCTCTTCTTCTGAAGATATGTTGTGATCTAGCAGTTGTATCAGAGGCCGAGATCCTTGCAGATTCATCTCTCCCTTCTCTTCTTCTTCTGGAAAAGAGCGGTGTACATCTATTCCTCAAAGATGATGATAACCAGGATCCTGCACTCCTGCTTTCAGAGTCTGGTCTGTAACTTTCCCCATCTGAATCAGAGTTATGATTTTGTGAAACTCCTGATAAACCCCATCTTCGTCTAAGAAAACTAAATCCCTGAGAAGCTTCAGATGTCTGAAGTCCTGGAACTTCTGGAGTTGCAGCTCCATTACCGCTCGACAGAGCAGAAGCTTGAACTCTTGGGACTGCTGTTGACTCTTCAGAGCCTAATGATCTGGTATGCAATGAGTCTTGGCTAGACCTTCGAGAGAAAAACGTAGATGACATACTAGATGCTAAACGAGACAGAAGCTGTCTGGTTGTGCGCCTCCCTTCACCATCAGCTGCAGGCTCATTCAGTGACCTCTGAGAAGATAGAACCCTTTCAGAACCACTTGAAGGAGTTTCATCTCTAATGGCAGTAAGAGAAAATGCTGGCTGCATGCTCCTCTGGGGAGATTCCAATTCATTTCTCCTTTGCCTTGAGGAATAGCTGAATCTTGAAGAGCCCATGTTAGAGTCTCTGCTGAAAAGAGATGGCTGATGATCAGAAGGCAACTGGCGGTTCATGGATGCATTCAGCCTCAAAGTGCTTAATGAATTCTCTTTTGGTCTTGCTCCCTCTGCATACGAAGAGGCAGGCCTGTCTTGAAGATCTGTTGCAGAAAAGTAGAAGAAAATAGCATAACAAGATGTGCTCTAACTGCTACATTCTAGATGGAAAACTCTGCAGAGTTCCATATTACATTCCAGACAGGTAACTCTAAAGCATAAACACAGAAGGCAGGATTTTGTGCTCCTTAAACAAAATTCTTTCAAATTTGGCTGGTAAGATTCCAGAGTAATATTAAGTTTAAATTTACTTACCAGAATTCTGAAGTTAAATTGAAACCTAGACTTATTTTAGTTTGGTAAATCCATTTGCAATTTAATATCCCCCCAAATCTTCAGATAATCTCACTTTCTTATACGAAAATACGAAATTCTGACCATCTGTCAGAAGTTACATAAGAACAGCATACGAATTAAGAACACAAACTACATACAAAACTATTTAAAACTTAAAGGTCTGTTCTGCCTATAGACTGAGAAAGATATATCAAAATCTCAGCAATGCAGCAGACACAAGAGCACCCGAAACAAAGGCATGGATAAAGCCAAGTATATTCCTCATCTATTACAACAATCTATCTTTACTCTTCTCATCATAAAATCATCAAGAGCTGCAGTTAAACACTTCTTAAAGGTAGCAGAAAAGTATTGGTTTTGGATAACAAAAGCTGATTAGTATCTAAATTAGATGCGTATGTTACTATAATAATGTTTTACACCAAGAATGCAAAAATAAAAAGAATACCCTAGAAATACTGTAATTCCACTGCTTCAGTCTAAAAGGGTTATCTAGCTTTCAGCAAAGAAATGCAACAACTAAATTAGCTCCCATGTTCAGCTATGCAACTGGTTTAAGCATAATCAGATTTAACCATTCTGGACTAGTAATCTCATCTGCTCTCCCAGTAACTTTGATTATCTATACTAAACTAGACAACTACCACCACACTTTTGTGTCCTCCTGCTTGTTAAGTGTAGACTTATAAGAAAGATTGAGAACACATTTCTTTTAACAGGGCCTGTAGCAACACAACAAGGTAATGGTTGTAATCTTAAACAGGGTAGATTCAGACTAAATAAGGAAGAAATGTTTTACAATGAAGCTTGTTGAACACTGGAATAGGTTTCCTGGAGAGGTGGTAGATGTCCCATTCCTGGAAACATTCAATGTCAGGTTGGACAGGGCTCTAAATAACCTGATGTAGTTGAAGTCCCTGTTTATTGCAGGGCATTTGAAATGAGATGACCTTTGAAGGTCCCTTCCAACATAAACCATTCCATGCTTCTTATAAGCATATTTTCCCATAAATTCTGTTAAGTACCTCAATACATTGAGAAGAACTCTACTGTAGCTGAACTGTAGTCAACATTTCATGAAGCAGCTGAGCAGGCTAACATCAGCTAGTCTCCTTCCTCAAATGGCTAGACTGGGGGGGGAAGGCAAGGAGGGAGGAAAGCAGCTGAAGCCCACTGACCTCATTAGAAGGGAAAATATTTCAAAACATTTCAATATTTTAACTACGTAACAAGCATAGCTAGATTAAAACAGGAAGCAGATTTCTCTATGTTCTCTGGAATTTAAACCTTTCATGTTTGTAGCTTTGATGTCGTTGCTTTTTTTGGTCGGGAGGGAGGGGTTGTTTGTGTTTGGGGTTTTTCAGGGGGCTTTTTTTGGTTTGGATTTTTTGGTTTTCCCTTTTTTTTTTTTTTAATGGACTATACATTGCAATCAATATTTATTGTTGAAACTATGTGGCAGATTCTAACTAAAGAAACAGCTGTACAGATGCTAGGCATCTGCCATATGGTTTTGATTACACAGCAGGGAACACAGCTGGGAGTTATTTTTATAGCACTTAACAGTGTCACTACTGCTAGAAAAGCAGCACAGACAGCACAAAGCAAGGGTCTCCATCCATCCATCTCTCCCATCAGGCTCTACCACGTAAACTCCCAACTGTCCACTTAATAAAGTAGAGTATGATGACACTAAATCATGCCCTTGTAGTAAGGCAAGACTCCAAGATGAAATCTGGAACTAGTTTTTGTCTTTTCTGCTTACCTCCTGTAATTGTAGGAATGTTTTGGGTATTTTGGGGCATGTGGGGGAGTGTTTTTTCTTGTTAGGTAGGTTTTGTTGGTTGGCTTGGTTTTTTGGGGGGAGTTGCCTTGGGGTTTTTCTTTTACTTGTTGCTGGCTTTGGTTTTGTTTTTTTTTTAATTACACATTATGAAGTACCACTAATGCATCTGCAAAAAGAAGCAGATCAAGACAGACAGCAAGCTTCCTCAAAGACAGCTCTGAAAGGCCACAGTACTGAACAGAAAGTGAAAATGACAGTACAGAAGTTAATACTAGTCCTAGCAGTTACTGTGGAACAAGCCTCTAACCTAATGTAAAGTATGTGTTTATTCATTATTTTCAGTGTTCTAGCAGTTTCCCCTAATAACTACTCAAAGAGAACCCAAATGGAAAGAGATCATGCAATACAGGCACCTTCATTAAAACCCCTTCCTGAGTCAAATTAACATTTTTTCCCCATATGTAAATACAAAGAAATCTTAAGATGAACAAGAAGCTTACCAACTACTCACACTGTTACAGTGGCAAGCACCAACAGCGTTTTCTTATAACTGAATGCATCTACAAGCTAGAACATTCATATATCCCTTGATAGTTCAGCCAACCCTCTCAAAGTAGCCAGCCAACTTCATTTAAAAGGGTACCCTAAAATTAAATAGATATTTTGGCTTTGTGTTTTTAATAAAATATTCAAAGAACACATGCAAAAGCTAACGAGCATGCAACCTAGGGGTTTACAGGCTTACAATTGTACAATACGTACATGTTGCAGATGAAAAATCACTGTTTCTGTAGCTGTGATCCACCAGGTTATTAACAGACAGATCTGTTCTTCTTTCTAACTCTCTTCGTTCTCTCACTAGCTCAGTTCCAAGGGAGCCAAGCATCACTGATGAAGATCTAGGAATCCTACTGCACCTCCAAGAAGAATCTATAAAGAAAAAAGTAAGCAAATCTCATGTTTCTGTAATCATTTAAACACCAATTAAACCTGAAACTTAGACATGCATCCTGGTTATACCATATCAGGTGCAAATTTACAATGCCACTAAGCTGATTAAGTGGACAAGAGTAAACAGCACTTACTTAATCTTGTTGTGAGTTAGTTCTGAAAGCTAAACAGGAAAAAAGTAATAACACTTTTGTGAAGAGTCAGACCATTTAACACTCATACAGGAGAGGAGGAGGAAGAGAAATAGCATCTTGCTTCTAATGGTAGCTAGTTATTAAATAGGCTTTGCAATACGGCAAAACAGCAGCATGAGACTTAGTAAGTGCTGCCATTCTAATGATGCTTCTAAAATTCTTTTTCCAGAAAGACAGCCAAAGCTTAAATGCAGCTTAGACACAACTACGACTAATACTGGTTTTGCTCATATTGAAGAGTAAATACTTCAAAGGGGCACTTGTTTTTTTGCTAACAGCTCCAACAACTGAATAGTGACCTGTACTTACTTCAACTGTGAACAAAACTCTTGCTCAAAAAAAGGTGTTCTTAATGATTCTGAAAAATCCACCTTGATTTTGTTGTACTAACTTATAAATCCAAATTTAAACATTCATTGGTCAGCACTACAATGACCAACCAATCTAAAACTGGAAAGACACTATGGTCCTATACCATTATAAGAAATGTTAACGGTTTCTTACTTTTGGCTAATGACCACCATCAGCAATACTGGGTTTTGAGCAAGAATTTTTTATTTTGGGGGGCGGATGGCTGTATGGTTCCATAGGTGAATATAAAAAAGAACATCCATGCATCTTTGCAAGGGTAATCTGAATGAATCAAACAGTCTGCTTAGAATTTCCAATTAAGTTTTTGACTGTTATTTCCTGACCTTTAGACTTTCGTTTGCATATTGTTTAACCCACCTCTATCCAAGTACAGCATACTTATTTAGAGCTTTAATGAAAATCTCACGTTTTCCTAAAACAGCTCCTGGTGTAGAACGTTTCTTTTCACCTGGCCTACAGAATGAGTTTAGGCCCTGTTAAAAAAAAATAAAATTCTTTCTTCCCTGATCCCTAACAACAGTGCTCTAACCAGCCAAGACACTGTACTTCTTGGAACAGAGAGTTAAGTAAAGTTAAAATTTTCTTTCTAATTAAGATTAAAAGAAAGACATAAAAAGACAAAATTAAAAAAGTGACAGTCATTTCAAATTAAGAAAAAAACCTGCCCATATTTTTGATGAGTATGAATTTGCATAGAACCTACATAACTTTCTCTGTATATTTAGACAAACTATCTGTGATCACTAACTCCAGCCTTCTCATCTTCCTCTGTCAGTATTTGTACATTTTATTACTCTGAAAACATGAGAGGATAAAATTTAGCCATCCAATTTGTTGTGGGTTTTTCTTTTTTTGGAGAATCTGGGACTTTGAAAACCAGTCAGCTTTGCTCTCACTTACTTTTGTTCAAACACATTGCAGTCTTTCACCTTTAACTTCTTTGGAAGCGCAGGACAATGTGTATTCATCTTATTTATCTTCATTTTCTTCATAATTCCATACCAAAATATCAGAAACACGAGCTAATTGACAAGGGTTGATAATAATATTGACAGAGAGTTCATTCAAATACAAAATGGTGATGAGAATTTTATTTTTACTACTACAAGTTACTTAAAATTGAAATAACTCAATTCATCTCATAGAGAATGACACATATAGTCTACGTGGTTGAACAGAATCCGCTTGAAATAGCATCTTGCTCTACTGTATTAGTAACCCACAGCAGTGCAGGAAGGAAAGAACTTCACTGTTAAAGTAAATTAACCTTTTAATCTCAAATGCACTCACTGATAATTTTGTTATATATACACTGTAATCAATGCACAGCAAAGAGTTGTTGAT
>JBCJKH010017671.1:5383-18468 GCA_039877255.1 Loriculus beryllinus
AGCAGATGTGCTGGGGCCCTTGGAAAAGGCTACAGTTGGACATTTTTTCAGGTGCACTTCAATTGAGCATCAGTTTCTTCAGTCTAAAAGCAATTAAATTATTTTATAACATTTCATGAGGCCCACTCATTTTCCAGAGTATTTAGGACTAATGAAATACGAAAACTGCTTTGAAGATATGCACATTCAACTGCTATATGTTTATAACGTAAAGAATATGCATATTAAGGATAGGTTAATTGTATAGGGTACTTTGAGCAGCTGATAGAATATCTTACAACTCCCCCCAAATTCTGAAAATATACAGTGTAGCAGAGTGGGGGTACTATACATTAGCTGTACAAGAAATCACATTTTCTAATTATTGTCAAGTTCTTTCCACCTCAGAAACATAGTGACATTTAGATAGACATTTTTTTCCTTTGTAAAACAGTTCTGTGGCATCTCCTTCTTCCCACTTTAAAGACTCTGAGGATTAAAAGGACTTGAGACACCCTGTATGTTTATAATATGTACATTAATGCCTATTTATGCTTCAGAACCAGAGTTCAGAATAAGTTTTCAATTCTTGCCTCTCCTACAAAAAAAGGGAAAGGGGAAAGAGATGTGTCACAGACTAAACGTACTAATAATAATGAAGGCAATCAAAGTAAAAGCAGAAAACAATTACCTTTTGGCTCCAGATTTACTTCCCAGTCTTGAAAAGCTGGCTCACAGTGATCAGAATTCAATATATCTACAACTTCCTGGCTATAGTCATCAAAGACTACAGACTGTTTCAAGTGAGATCTGAACTGTTGATGTATGTCACATGGGAAACTTTTCTGATCTCTAGCAAATAAAGGCTGACAAATAAAAGATATTTTGCACTAAACAACTCTTTATACAACTACAGTAAAAAAATAATACTTTAAGCTGTATTGTTTGTAATTCCTGTTAACTGAGAAAATAAGGCCTTTTTACTCAATGTTGTCCACAGGGATGCCAAGACTTTCTATAGGACCCTGTAGTAGGCAAGCCTTACTCAGGATTGATATAAACTGGTATTTCATTAACAGAGTAAATAAAGCATTACCAAAACACTACCCAGCACATAACCACTTCTCATTTGTAAAATCTGACACTCGAAATGTTCAAATATTCTACAAGAACAGACACTTTATGCCACATACCTATCTATATACATTATTGCTGTTTATCATATATAAATATCAAGTTCATTACAGTGGTTCAACTCATACCTGACAGTGAAGCTGCCTGAAAGAGATTAATAGGTTGTGTCCACTTCAGAAATTCCTTTTTGTCAGGACAGTTAAAGTCAGGTTCCAGTTTAAGCAAAAGGGTAAGAACGGTTTTGCCAGATGGACACTTCTTTTCAGAGGGCTTTCCTGAAGTAAATACATTCTGTCATGAATAATTAAGAGAATTCTTGGTGGGATTATATTAAGTGGTTCTATGTCACCATATAAAGTTAGAATAAAGCCCTATGATGAAAGAGAATTGATCTATTTTATTTTTATTTTTTTTAAGTTAGCATCTAACTGCTTGCTACTTGACTCCTTTCCTGATAGAGGATGAGTGCTAACATACTTGCATTACATTGTAAAGCTTTCTGGGCTATAGCAGCCATGATATAAGGGAAACATTACACAACATCAGCAGCTAGTCTTGAAACCTATAATAGCTGGGAACTCAGTGCAATAAATGTTGATTGTGGCAATATGGATTTCACTGATCACAGTTTAAAATCTCTGGTTATAGGCAAAAACGCGTAATTTTCTATTTGCTTATGCTCAGAAAAATATACCCATTTGAGGTCTAAGAGCATTCTAAAGCTTCTGGGCTGTACTCAAACTACAAGGAGGGGACTTTAATACAAAAAGAAAAACACAGAAGCAAGGGGCTGATGAAGGTTACTTATGCTAGTTTATTGGTCAGAGGAAGTGTCAGAGACTAGATGAAAGCACATTTTTCACGAAATTAAGCCAAACATGAATGAGTATTATAAAGATAAAATTCAACTATGAACAATTATAAGACAAAGGCATAACTGAAAGTACAGATTCAAGACAGGTAAATCTGATTAGGCAGTGGATCATCAGAAAAGCATTTATCATAAACTAAATGAGAGTCAGGTATGCCCCGATACTGCAAAACATTTATCAGCACAAGTAGCACCCTTAGTTATATATGCTGATATAAAAGACATGAAATATTTAGTGTGGTAAAGCTTCAACTGGAGTATTCTGTGTGATTTTGGGTATCCCATTTTAGGGAAATCACGATCACTTACGAGAAAAACCCAGAAAAAAGCAATAGAAAAGTATTTCAGAAAAAATTGCCTAGAGCAAAAGTGTTCATTAAAGGTAGCTTACAGAAGACTGAGAAAGATACTGCAAAGAGGAAAAGTCTTATAGCCCAACAGTCCTTTAGGCGCAAAACCATGGACATAGAAATACCACCACTTTACCCAGCTGACCTGAGGACACAAGAACAGCATGGTAGAGCATGAAAGAGATCTTAGAGAAATAAGCCTATTTCCAGGAGATAAAAAATGTGAAGGCATTGTACTAAAAATAAGATATGAAGATACTTTCCAACACTTACTTATTCTGGATTTTGATACTGCATTCCTATCAAGTTTGAAAAGAACATCAAATTGGGGGGAACAGCCAACATGGTAGAGGGTAGGGCTGACATTTACAGGCTGAAGGTGTGGGCCAACAGGAACTTCATGACATTCATGAAGACAAGTTGTGCAGTTGGAAATGAATAAAGCCTTGCAATGATACACACTTATGAGCTGGAGAGCAGCTCTGGGGGAAAGGTCCTGGGGACCTCAAGGGTAATGAGCTGGGCAGGAGCTAGCACTAACCCTGGGCAGCAGAAATGGTGAGCAGCAACCAGGGCTGCATCACCAGGAGCACTGCCAGGAGACTTGAGGGTTCTTTCCCTCTGCCCAGCACTGCCTGTTAGACCACATCAACATACTGAAATCAGCTCTGCATTTGCACACACATGCACAATACACAGAAGACCTTGCTGAAGTTGGAGTGAGATAAGTGGAGGGCCAACTCAGTGGTCAAGGCTGTAGACATATGTGGGAGGTTTGTTGAGTAAGCAGGGCTTGTTCAGCCCATGGAAGCGGAGGCTCCAGAGACATAAACATCCTTGGAGGTTTTTAGGACTTGACTGGACAATGCTTTCAAAAACCTCATCTGATCTCACAGCTGGCCCCACTTGGAACAGGTGGTGTACTAAGGAACTCCTGAAGTCCCTGCTAAAATTAATTATCCTATGATCCACACTGTACTTATTTCTCAGATATGTTTGGGTTTTTTTTAATCTCCTATAAACCCAGAAATTTTTACCTCAGAAAAGTAGGAGATCAAGAAAAGCTAGGTCTTGAGTTGTTGGGGAACTTACCTTGACCTTTGAACAGTCTCTAAAACACAAAAATTGAATACAGCCCTTAAAGTTGTAAGATACCTCAGTACAAATAAGTTTTAATTTTTTATTAGCAGAGCATTATTATTTTATAAGGAGGAAGATGTCTTCTCAGATTTGGACACCAAATTCTAAAAAATCTTTCTTCTTAAAATTTTAGAAAACTTAAATTTTAAAGAAAATTTTAAAGAAAAACTGATGTGTACAATTTACCATCAGGAAACTTCCAGACACCTTGATCATTTTTTTATGAATTAGAAACAAAAAAAGACAAAACAACCCTCATTTAGGACTTTTAAAAATATCTGTACAAATAGTATTATTGATAAGTCTTCCATTAGTTGTTTTAGAAGGAGCTGGGGCACAGAGCCAAACTCCTAGAATTTAGGAAGATATCCCATGTGAACTGTATCAAAATAATTGTCAGGATATGTGTTGTGACACCACCATTTCCAAGCTAATTCAACTTAGCTTGATTTTGTGTCTAGACAATAGTTTGTACCTGGTACATGAAATTATTAATAAGCGTAGCAAGACAACTGAAAAACAATCATTTCTTGCACAAAAACACTCAGGAAGGATCAATTTTTTTATTCTACTGGGCTTCCAGGTAAAGGTGTACATTGTAAGAGTTCAATCTTACTTTATTTAAGATATTAGTTCTTATGTTGTATGAAGTGGGGAAAAAGATAGTGCTGAAAGCCACTACAGAAACGGCTTGTTCCAAATATCATCCTGAGGCAGAAAATCACAAGTTTAGAGATTCAGGTATCATATTCCTGGTAAGAATTAGGAATATCAGTGTGAACACAGCTAAAACAGTCCTGACATTAGCTTACAAATTAAAGTTAAGTTTTCTCTTTCTTTTGTGTAGCTGTTGTAATAGATTTTCAAAGAACCTGTCTGCACGGTAGATCCTGTCTTGATACAAAGCATTGGACCACATCTCTGGAGGCCTCTTTCAAACCAAAGGCGAAGGAAAATATTATTTTTCTCTGTTTATCATAATATATTATTATAATATTATATTTCTCTGTTTATATTCCTTTGGTTGGCTTCAGTTGGTTGAAGAAAAAAAAAAAGAAAAAAGATGTGTGAGAAGAGATGAATGTCATAATCTGTTACTTTCAGAGATTCCTCTTCCTTTGAGGAATTACAACTTTTATGGTGTGCTTTCTGCTTCTGATCAATTTGCACTTTTGTCATTTCCCTGCTACTAGTAGGATTTGTCTTAGCTAACCCGTAGAGAAACAGAATAGCATCAACTCTTATTCTAGCACAACTGACCACATTTATTTTGCTAAAAAGAGTTCAAGATCAGTGAACTTGGAAGCAAAGATTACTTAACATAAACAAATAACTAAATACAGGACTCTAGCCATACTTCATTATGCAATACAAGCCACTGCAGATCATGTTATGAATCAGGAATTCTGGATTTTGTCTATATATATCCCTTATTTCTTTTAGAAAAATGACTTACAAATAAACTCCTAATATGAATTCAATAATTGAAAATAGCTATTAAAACTGAGATCCCAATATTTCACATTTACTTATACAACCCAGACCTTCTTGGTTCTCACATAAAGAACAAAAAATCTACACTTTTTTAAAAATATCATGCTGTGAGCATGTAGAAACCTGTTATACAGTAATTCTCCAAAGCTATTTTGTACTGTCCAGTTAAAGAAATTCAGAACAGAAAAATAAAATCAGGCTCTTTTTAATTGTGGTGACAGGCAGGAAATAGAAGTGACCTGTCACTTGTTTTTCATGAGCTTTAGAGGCAACTGGTAGGAAACATCGTGTTTATATCCTAAAGAAGAACACATCATTTAGACAGAATGGATTCAGAAATGTCTACTAGGAGCATTCATACACTTTTAGTGTTGTAAAGGCTTTCGTTACAGCTTGACCTTAACTAAAATGTGTCATTAAAAAATGCACACAAGTATCCTCTCAGTGCTAGCTTCTATAAAATATTGGACGAACAGTTCTAAAAACAAACATAGACAACGCACATCACGACATCACACTTAGTTATTTCAGGCCACAGGAACAAGAAGAAATAATTATTCTTTTCTTGCTGGGTTTACATGTACTGTGCAGTAGAATAGTGATTTACTCCACCATTTTATGTTATCTCAATTCAGGAAAGTGTTTATGCATAGCTAACTTCAAATCTGTGCTTCATCCCACTGATTTCAGTTGAATCAGTATCATAATAAATGCTGATATGAAGCACAACTAGAAGTTATAGATTAACACTCTATGTTGAGCTTTGATTCGCTATGAAAGAAAGAAAGACAGATGAGGTGTTTAAGTGAGACAGGACATAAGCAGTACTGGAGACCTAGACTTGAAGCTGCCCTAGGCATTGCCTGCATAATTCTTAAGCATACCCTTACTAGACATTTACTACTACACTATGCAATGCAGTACTGCACAAAGATTCCTGAACTGTATCTATATGTCCTAGGTGTAGCACAGAAAGCACAGTGAGGCTAATTACCTCAGATGGACCACTGCCCTGCAGCTATGGTATTTTTTTAATGGCATCATCTGAGGTGTCTCTGTTACACTCCACAATGGGCCGCACAGACTTACCTTTTGCCTCTATTTGTCTTCATACAAATTCTTAAGCAAAACCAGTTTTAAGTGGACTTTTATTACAAAATCTTCATTAATTGACACTTTGTTGCTAGAAAATTCTCAAGAAAGCCAATGTCACAGGCAGATGAAGCAGTATTTCATAATCAGGTTCCAGCTCTAACACAATCAATTTGCATGTTGTGGGTGACATTGTATTAAGAAGCATGGATTAACAAGCTAAATCCCTTCCTTCCCCTTATTAGTGCTGCCCAATGAACCATGTACCTGCACAATCATGTGAGAAGTGTGTGCCTTTTCCCTTTGCTGTATTCATCCCTCCTTCCGATCCAGCTCAGAGCAGTAACCCTGATTAAGCACAATGGCCATCACTGAAAATTCAACATTATTAGATCAGTTAATTTTTACTTTAAGCTAAGGTGGAAATTATAGTATCTCAGATATGAATTAGTCCCAGACAAAATGTAACTGTTTATAAACCAATTTTTTTACAGCTAGATCAGTTTACTGCCCTCACATTAAATATGTGTGAAGTCTCTCTGAAATACACCGTATTTTTCTAAAGGGTTATTCCTGTGACTACTCACTAAATACTGAGACTTAAGGATAATTAAACATCAAATTTAAGGACAGTTTTGTCAGACTAAGAATGAGTGACTTCATAGCTCTATGCATAATTTAAAAATGTTTTCAAAACTGCAGGGATAAAGGGTATTGAGTGTTTAAAACCCAGACACTACCTTTCAAAAATAAATTTCATTAATTTCTACTGTATTTACAAAGTCACAGAATAAGAAATAACAACAAACATTTTTATTCCTTTAGATCTCCCATGTGAGTATGTGAGGACAATGTATTCTGCTTACTGAGGAGAAGCTGTCTTGCACTTAGCAATGTTTGATATGTAAACAGGAATGAGATAAAGACAAAGCAAAACAGTTGACATCAATGAAGTAAATGACATTCACAGAACATGAAAATGAATAGCTTCTGGCTTTTTTTCCCTGAGGGAAAAGGGGCATATTTTACTGCCATTTTCTTGTGTCTCCTACTTTCAAACTTATTCCTATTTGGACAAATTTTGCATGCTTTGAACTATGTTATGTAGTAGCACTGAGATGGAATTTCTGATAACCATTTAAGTGCACAGATTTCTGCTCATGACTATGACTACGCACCAAAACCAGCATTTTGAAAACACGAAAAGCTTTGTTATTTGAAGAAGTAAGGTATCAGTATAATATTAATAAAAAACCTGCTGCAGACAGATCTGAGAATAGCCAGAACACAGCTCTTATTTTTATTTTTCTAAACTAAAAAAATCACCTGTTAAGATGTCTTTTGTAAACTGCTTTTAGCACAGAAAGCTTATATTAGCCTGTGTGTTGCTCAGTAAATAGTTTTGTCTTGACATTTTCATAAGACAAAATCTCAAATAATTTTGTAAGTGTACCTGTACTATGAAGTACATAAATTTTTACAGGCAGTGGATGTACTCAAATGAAAAGTGAAGAAATACAGCTTGTTTTTTAATCTCAAAATGCCAAATCTCTTTAGTCTACACTGAAGGACACGTCTTTTTTTTTTTTTAATTATATAGATATTCCTGTGGAATGTATTTAAATGAGACCAAAGACTTCTATTCCTAAAAATATATTAGTATGTAAATATAGGATAATTCCATTATAGAAAAAATAGAATGCACAACAGGAGTGACTCAAAATAGAATTTTCCACACCTCTGGTGATATTAAAAGAAATAATAAAGGCAGTATACCTTGTAGTGCTGTTTCTCTGACTCGTGTAATTTAGTATTTCATATGACAGAATCACTCGGGTCATAATTCTGTGAACTATCACTTTACAAGCATAATCTTGATGATGAATATACATTAATTAAAGAGAATAATAATGATAATGATGGTAATAAAAAAGTAGCAAATACTGAGTATTGCTGAACTTGGAAAAAAAAACTAAATCTGCATGCAAGTGCAAACTGGTCCAACCCATGTCCTGAAATACTTCGGAAACTGCATTTGAACTTTGCTCCTGCAACCAAGAGTAATTTTGTATTTCTATGTTCAGACTTACTTTGGCACTAGTTGATGGTTAGATGTCATTAAGTTTATGCGCCCCAAGGCATTTCTCCACTAGCGTCTATTACTTTTAAAATGCTGATTCATTGAATAAAGTTTACTGGGTTAAGAGCCACAGTATCAGATCTAAACTTTAAAAAGTGCTTTGGTTACCTGCTTTAACTTTCAAGCGTAGCCAGTTAAAATGTTAACATACTCCAAAATTATTTCATATAACTGCTGATTGTATTTCATGTATCAGTTTCAGATCAGCTCATGTACAAGAAGTTCTCTTCCTCCTGTTTATGTAGGTATGGCCGTGTGTATACTAAACAAGTAATGCCAAACACAAAGATCCCGTTAAAGCCCTTTAATTTGGCCAAACAAAACCAGTCATGGCCCCCCAAGGTAACTAGTCACTCTAGCGATTTTCGAAATACTGGGAAATATACAGTATCTACATGAGAATGAGACATTTTTAGGAATTATTAATATAATTAATTGATTAATCAATAACAATTATTTACCTGTCATGAGCTAAGGAAAGTCTCACAGAATACATGAACATGAGTTGGTGCTGTGCCTAACTACCCACTTGTTCTACAACGCAAGAATATTCTCCTTTCTACTTTACAAGGAGTAAATATGTATGTATTTGTGTATATTATCTATTTAGCAGTCAACCATCTACAATCATTAGTGGTCATCCCCTTAACATAAGCAAAGGGTCCTGATTTTCACACAGCCAGCGAGCAACATGACACTGACACAAGGTTCAGTTATGGAGAATTCATGCAAGACCTGTCTTGCTTCTCCCTGCCCTGAGACCTGTTTCTGTCACAGGTACGTTCCAGGAACACCAAAAACTGGAAAAGGGTGGATACATGTGTGTGTGTGTTCCTCTCACATCTTCTCAGCTCTCTCAGTAAAATCATACCAGATGAAAGTTCAGAAATTAACTACATCTAACACGAAATCTTCCATAGTGTCTTACACTGCTTTTCATAAGGCCAAAAGTACTAAAGACCCATTATCTGTATGCTCAGCAAACCTGAAGCAAACTTTACAGGTGGCAAACTGAAAACTCAACTGAAGGGCTGCATCTGTATAAAAGGAACTGGCCTTCCTAAATCAAGAAAATATGCAGATTTACTTCAGTACTTTTATGGTTTCTGTTATCTGAATAGGACAAAGAGACTCCCTGTTGACTCTTTTTCCTAAAATCTACGCTGTGTTTACACACAGATAAGCACTTTGTGCAATTTAATTCTGTAGACAAGCTAAGCTTGCATTCAAATACACAGCTTACTAAATAAAACCAGGAAAAAAGAATATAATAAAATAAAGTAAACCAAAGTAAACTAAATAAGTAAAATAAAACAAAATAAAGTAAAATGCACAGGAGAGATGGCCCCATTCAGAATTGCTTTGCAGCTCTGCAAGGGGCTAACGAGGACACGTGCACTGCTCCACATGCACAACCAGCTGAAGCACCAATTAAAGAGGGTCACTACTGGTGCCACCAGGAAAAAGCAGCAGGTCATAGTAGTAGGGGACTACTACTTACTACTTTCTACTTTGAAAGGCACAGAGGCACCCATCTGTCATCCTGACCCTGCCTCAAGGGAGGTGTGCTGCCTACCAGGGGCTCGGACGGGGGACATTGCTGACAGTCTGCCTGCTCTAGTATGTCCCACTATGACTCACTTGCGATCTATATGGGTGCTAGCGATACTGACAGCAGCAGCCGGGGAATCATTAAGAAGGACTACAGAGCCCTGGGAAAGGTGGTTAGGGGCTCTGGGGCTCAGATAGCTTTTTCATCAATTCTCCAGGTCAAAGGGGAGGACCTGGAAAAGGCCAGGTGGATTTGTCAAGTTAATAAATGGTTAGAATGGTGGTGCCATAGCCAGGGATTTGGTTATTTACAAGACAGGACTCAATTTGGGAGGCCAGGTCTACTGCAGGCTGCTGGAGCTGGTCTGACAAGGAAAATTGCTGCTTTGGTAGGAGATCTGCCAGACTGATCAAAGCAGCTTTAAACTAAATGTGTTGGGGGAGGGGGGCACCGATTCATCCCACCACTCCCAGCACCTGTAATAAATGCTTGGAATGATGCAGAATTGTTTCAGCCACTCCAGCCAATGAGCTGCCTTCATTTGGAGCTTGGCTCAGATGTCTCTATACAAATGCCCATAGTATGGAGAATAAACAAGAGGAATTAGAGATGCATGCACGCCTACGGGGGTATGATATAATAGGCATCACAGAAACATGGTGGGATGCCTCCTATGACTGGAATGTCGAGGGATTCTATAGGTATTTAACAAACAAGACAGACTAGGAATAATGTAGGCCCTCTCCGGAAGCTATCAGGAGAACTAGCTACCCTGGATTTGGAGAAGGCTGACGTTCTGAATGACTTCTTTCCTCAGTCTTTACTGGCAAATGCTCCGACCACACCACCCAAGTCTTGGAAGGCAGACACAGGGACTGTGAGAATGAAGACCTTAGGCCCACTGTATGAGAGAATCAAGTTCAAGACCTTCTTAAGAACCTGATCATGCACAAGTCCATGGGACCTGATGAAATCCATCTGGGGGTCCTGCAGGAGCTAGCAAATGAAGTTGCTAAGCCACTGTCCATCACATTTGAAAAAATCATGGCAGTCAGGTGAAGCTCCCAACAACTGGAAAAAGAGAAATATAACCTAATTTTCAAGAAGGGAAAAATGAACTACAGAACAGTCAGTCTCATAGAATCATAGAATCATAGATAGAGGGACCATCAGGTTGGAGGGAGTCTTGGTTTAATGTGTGGTGTCCCTGGCCATTGCAGGAGGGTTGGAACTGGATGATCCTCAGGTCTTTTCCAACCCTAACTATTTTATGATTCTATGATTATAATTGTATGTTTAAAAAACAGGGTCCAGAAAGAACTACAGAACAACAGAACTAGATCTGATGCTCCAATTTCATCCAGCTTTCACTCAAGTTGCAACCTAACTCTGTAACACACTCACTGAAGCTCATCATAGTACTTATTTTATTAGATGCTGCTTTATTTCTCTTACTTGCTACCTGACTGAGGAGTTCTGTTTAAACAACGGATTAGGTCTGGAAATATAGCAAATAAGAAGGACTACAGGTATGAGAAAGTACTGATGCATCTCCAATAGGTGAATCTGATTCCTGTAGTTGCATGTAAAACCAAAGGCATGACATATACAGAAGTGCAAAGAAATACTAAGAAATATTAGGATAAAAATGTAAAGTCTCTAACAGTGGCAGTTTTAACCCATCCGATGTGGGGCAGGAAAGCGACAGAAAACAAAGCCCAAGCAATGATTTCAACAGAAGAACGTATCAAACAAGGGTCATATAGGTCTTCTGTGTGTTTTATTCATTGCTGGAAAAATTTAATGTCATAAGACAATCTCCAATTGTTTTCCAACAAATCATTCCACTAAATAAATTATTTTCCTACTTAACAATATCATTTTCATTATTCATTTTTACTGAGAAAGGCCACAGATTTATTTTTATTTTTTTTTTTACATGAGATTATCACTGGTTTTGTCTCTGTAAGCCTCTTCTTGGGTGAACAAAACAGATCACGAAACTGGCGTCACTGTACTAGTGTCAAAATAAACACTCCAATTACTGTGTAATTAAGCTGCAACACCAGCTTGGTAAACTGATTTTTACTCATTTCATGATTCAGTTATGTTAAAATTTCATAAAAGGTTAAAGCAGAAATTTGAAGGTGCCAGCATTTGTGGCATAAGCTGTAAATTATGCTTCTCTGTAATTATGCTTATAAATACAGTTTGTCAAATAGTATTTCTACATTGCTTCAGTGCCCTTTTCCATCATTTCAGTCAGCAGAAAATTTCTACTAAGGTTTTATTTCAGACTACTTCCGTTACATAGTTCTTCCTGCAAACTGGATTTAACAATTTTTCTCACCCACACTACTACTATTCAAGAAATTCTAAAATTCCAGGTAAGCAGAGGCTTTATTAGCACAGACACGCCACAGAGCAATATCATAGTATCATGGAATTGTTTATGTTGGAAAATACCTTTAAGACCTTTTTAAGAACACTGAGTCCAAATTGGTGTGTTAGGAAGCACAGAACCTCATACATGTTTCTTCTTTGAAATACTAAACATCCATTGAGTTCTTCCCAGAGTGCTGTTTGCACAGAACTGATAAAAATACAGCTTTCCCTGATTAGATACACGTGAAAATTATTAAGCATCTCCAAAGCCTCTGCACTATTTTACATCCATTGGCTGACAATCAAAGGTGACTTGAAACTATAGAAACTGTATTTGAAACTATTTTTGTTTACTTTTGATATCAACCACTGAGTACATCAAGTTTCATATGATTTATGTTGTACTGTAATAAACTGCAGCAATAACATTTTGTACCACGATTCCAAGAGATGTGTCATAAACTAATTGGAGTTAGTTAGACAAGACCTATATACTGAATAAAGAAGTTCCAACGATCATCCGGGTGATGGGTGATTCAGTACAAGATATTCCTGCACCATTCACTCCTGCATTGCATTTCATAAAATAATTTTAGAAGCCAGAATGATGGAGCTGCCATTTTTAGGAGCTGTATAAAACTGTTATCCTAACATCTGCCTTGAAGGAGGTGATCCTGCCCCTCTACTCTGCTCTCATGAGACCTCACGTGGGGCACTGTGTACAGTTCTGGTGTCCTCAACATAAAAAGGACATGGAGCTGTTGGAACTAGTCCAGAGGAGGGCCATGAGGATGATCAGGGGACTGGAGCATCTCCAGTATGAAAGACAGGCTGAGAAAGTTGGGGCTGTTCAGCCTGGAGAAGACAAGGCTCCGTTGAGACCTCATAGCAGCCTTCCAGTATCTGAAGGGGGCTATAGGGATGCTGGGGAAGGACACTTCATTAGGG
>JBCJKH010017676.1:0-14442 GCA_039877255.1 Loriculus beryllinus
GGAGAGGAGAGGAGAGGAGAGGAGAGGAGAGGAGAGGAGAGGAGAGGAGAGGAGAGGAGAGGAACAAGAGAAGATCTGGGAGTTTAGATAGGGCTCATATTTTTAATTTTATCCAGAAGCAAGTGGATGGTTAAAGCCCAACATGCCAATGTGCTGACAAAGCTGAAGTTTCTGGGCAAACCTTGAGTGATGCTTATACAAGGGGATGGGTAATTCACTAACTTTTAGATGATCCATAGCTGCACAGCCTTTTTTACAAGACATATGCTGCTTGTCATCAGTGGCAAGATGGTACAAAGCATTTCCTCCTGCTCCTGTCTAGTTATCAAGAAGTAAAACTGAAACTTAGTCCTTATAGCTTCCCAATATTTTGACAGAACCAAGGACACAAAATGTTTCTTCTTTTAACAACTTATAGCAATACAGACAGGATTTCTAGAACAACTTTCATAGATACTGTGGTTTTTCATCTCATTTTCTATGTGTTCCCAGTAGCACTCATACACCTTATGGTGTGAAAGTACAAAAGCAGTTAAGTTAAAAGGCAAACATTTTCCTTCAATGAGAAATTCATCTGTCACTTTCAGTGAAGTCACTGGATGAATAACTTTGAGTAAGCACCTCTGCCTGTCTCTGGAGCACCACTGTCTGTCTCTTGGCTCACATCCCTGACTTTATATTTCCCACTGCAGCCCATCCTATTAACTGCTGGAAGCAAGCAGCAACCAGCCTAAGAAAGAAGAAAACAAAGGAAGATACAGTGTATTTCCAAGAGGAAGTAACTTTCTAGTGTAGATTATAGTGTCCCAAAAGCTTTTTGTAAGCCATTGGTGAGATGTCAAAACAAAATTGAAACAATGTTGGAATGTTAACTTTAGTTCTAGAACAGGTTTTAATGAGTTATTGAGATAAGAATACAGTGTAATGAGCTTTCTTCTGACACCATACATCTCCAGCATTGCTGGAGGAGAGACTAACTTTTATAAACTGGAAGGAATAAAGGATGATCTAATTCAGATTTGAGATTCTTATCTTCATTAGAATGGCTTTTTAAAAAACCCACTTAAATGAAAACTTTATATGGAAATCTGATTGCAGTGTTTGGTTCCAGAAGAATTAGTTAATAATTTTACATGTGTTTATTCATAAATTACTGTGATGAATTAAGATTCAAAGCAAGCTTAAATCAAAATACTTCCTCACCTGTAAACACTCACTATTGACAGTGCTTTTAGAACCCCATTCAAAGATGGGTCTTCATGAGTTTATTGCTAAGAAACTGCTTAGAGAAATCTATAAAAATTGAGATTGAAAAAACTGCTAAATGATTCCCCCTTTTCCTCATACTTTGGCTCTTCAATATTAAAATACTGTAATTTACTCTTCTACAATATGATTTTTTTTCTTTGTGTATAAAATTAGTTCATACTTTACCATTTCAATTAAGTGACTTCACAACTTCACAGCTCTTTTTAGAACACTGATGTAACCTTCCATTTTTCATAACTCCTTGTCTACAAATGACACAAAGAAAAAAATTAGATATCTCAGAGAATGACAGGCACACTGGGAATGTCTTTGCAGCAGCTAGCTGAAATAAAGCTTAGGTGAAAGTAGGTGATTCATGCACTGAGATACAGCTCTCTACCTTTGGAAACTTTGAGGCAATGATGAGCTAGGGTTTCATCTGTTTTTACACCTTTGCTAAATTGCAGGAAAATAGTAAGGATACAGCACACATCTTTAAACTGATTTATAGGACACTGTTTCAGATTTCATCAATAGCAAATAAAGAAAAAATACACGAAATGCAAATAATTAAAATATAATTGTCATTCCTGTGCCTTCTCTGTAACTCATAATAGGGCAAAGTTTGTTGTGCTGTGATATTAAGCACAAGGTCTCAAGCTCATTCTTCATTACATTAGTCTTAGGAATTATAATCCAATCGACTTCACTGGAGTTGCAATAGCTCACACTGGAATACAATAAACCCACTGTATCAGAGAGAAGAATCTATATGTGTATTGTGCTTTTTATGTCAATATAAAAATATGGTAATCAAAAGATTAATGTAATGAGTGGGAGATTTTACGCCGCTTCCTTTTGTAAGGTATTATTTTGCTAAAATAAAAAAATAATTACTAAATAACTACTAAAGTAAAATAAACAGCTGTTTAAAATTATGAACACAATTGCTGTATCAGGCTATCTAACTGGCAAAGGTATTAAAGTAACAAGTACTCTAATTTGAAAATTATTTCAATATTCAGAATCTCTTTAAAAAAGAATCATTGTCTGAATTAATGTTGCTTCTGAGAGCTGGACACCGAATCACCACACAAAGAAGCTTTGGTGTCTTTCCCCAGTATGTACAGACAGTGCTGTCATACCATGGAAACTCTGTTTTTAAATATAGAAACAGTGTTATGACTTACTTTAAAGTAGAGCTGTGTTTTCAGTCAGTGGCATCTGCCAAATTGTGGGTGATGCTAGATCATGGCAATATGGTTAAGTTTGTGATTTTGTGTATAATTACATTACAGGAAAAGAAAATGTGCTTCGTTGCCAGAAAAGGAGGAGAGAATGAGAGTGAAAAGAGCTACTCAGTGAAGAGAAATTCTGCAGCACAAAGCTAGAGCAACTTCCATGTTCAGAATTTGGATGGTGGGAAGTAGTGAGACCAATATTTACCGTAGCTTTTCATCTGGACTTCACTCTTCTGGTTTTGTATGATTCAACCAGTCATCTTAAAAGTTGCGTATCTTCTACATTACCATAAAGACAGCTTTAAGCCTTGATATTATCAACCCAGCTATTAAATTTTAGCTTCACATATTTTAAATGTGTTTAAATGCTACTATCTTACTTTGGAACTAATGATCTTTGACAGAAATGTTATAGATATCGTTGCTTATAGTGTTGCTTCATTGCAAAGAGGGAACTGAAAATTTAGCCTAAAATTAACAATTAATAGTTTAACCTCTTTTCTCCCTTGGTGATTATTTTCTCATACTTCCTTTTCCCTGTGCCCTTTCCCCCATCCCTGCTGCATTATCTCAGTGCTTCATACACTCCAGTTCTCTTCGCACAAGAAGTGCCCTCCTTACACTACCTAATCTTCCACAGAAGCTTTCTACTTTGAAAAAATGCTGGTTACTCTATTGCATGGAGCTACTACCTTCCCCATCCTACTATTCCTTGAATCTCTGCAGGAGTTTTCTTTCAGAAGCAGAGAAGGTTTTTCACTTTCTCTGCTGCAACAGGAGCCACAAGCATCTCTTCAGTTCTGTAAAAGACAGGTGATAGAGAAAAGCTCACATGCTAGTCATAGCACCCAGACCTTGCCTGATTAATAGGCAAGAGCAGCAGCAGCAGCAGAACACTCATTTCCTTGCCCTATGTTGGTTCCCAATATAGAAACTTGTCCAAGTTTTGGTAAGTTTGTAAGATTTTCCAGAGAAGTAGGCATCGTAGAGGGTAGGATTTCTTAACCCTGGTTAAAGGTTCCTGTGAAGCTTAAGTTTCATGCAACTTCACTTTCTAATTTTAATGTTTTTAATTTGCGATATTTTTCTGGGACATTTCTCACTGATGGAATGAAAACAGTATTGGTAACTTTAGATCTCTGACTCACCCACCAGTGATGAGGGGGAAAATGTAGCCTTCTAATTCATTCACTTTCTGTGGTATAGTGTTCAGCCATGACTTCTTGGCTTGTGCCTAGTGTATCTGGGACTTCCAGATGGTCTTTTATCCAAGTACAGGGCAAGCCCAGGAATGCTTATCCTCCGAGATCATTTGCATGAGATGCAATGCAATTGGAATTGCCTTTACTCTAGCTCCATCTTCAGTGGAGTTCAAATCATATGAGTGTGTCTGTTCCTTGATGTAAAATAAGCTAAGCTGAAACATTAAAATAGTTTGCTAAATGTGCATTGCATTTACTGGAGAAGTCTTGAGCAGGTAGTACACATTGCAATTTTTTTTAATGGAGCAATGGTAGCTTACATTAATCAATGATTCTTGGACTTTTAAAATATACATATAAACCATGAAAAGCTAATTGCACACTTAATGAATAATACAGGGAAGGGACAATTCCAATTTTGCTAATGTCCTGCTACTAGAAGTCAAAACACTCACCAGTGACAATAATGGAGTGTCAGTCATAAAAGGACTATTCTCACCATAACATTAATTCTGTAAAATATCATGTTCATGAAAATAACAGCTAATGAATTAAAAGAAGGTTAAAAAATGTACCAAGTTTTATATAGACCATAAAAAAATATCTCTTGGAGAATCCAGACTGCTGGTATCAAATTTTTAAATTCCAGTTAAAGATCAGACATGGAACAAATCTAATTCTACCACAGGATTTGCCTTCACAATGGAGAGTCTTTCAGTGCTTTATGGTTACAGAGAACTCCTCTATATACATTTCTGACATAAAAAAAAAATAAAATAAAAATCTGCTTTCCAGGGGCACATTTGCAAAAATGGTCTTTAGAAAGGTTTCATCCTCAGTTTTTTGCTTCAACATCAAATGATAATTTGATTTTATTCATCTGCAACACATATCTTGAACTGGCATAAAATCTTGAGAGTTTTAGATGGGAAATGTAGAAGCAATAATTGAAAACAAGGGGAGAATTTTTTCAAATATTTTTAGAGAAATAATCTTATGCTTTTTATCTCTTTGTCTAGGGAGGCTTGACATTACTCTTCAACACCAAAAACCTCCTAACTGAAGGAGCTGAAGCTTCTATAAGATAGGCTGAGAGAATTGGGGTGGTTCAGCCTTGAGAAGGCTCTGGGGAAATTTTATAGCAGCCTTCCAGTGCCTAAAGGGGACCTACAGGAGATCTTTACCACGGCACGTAGGGACAGAACAAGGGGAAATAGCTTTAAACTGAAAGAGAGTAGATTTATATTAGACATGAGGAAGAAGTTCTTCCCTGCGAGGGTGCTGAGGCACTCGTACAGGGTGCCCAGAGAAGCTGCGGCTGCCCCATCCCTGGCAGTGTTCAAGGCCAGGTTTGATGGGGCTTTGAGCAACCTGATCTAGTGGGAGGTGCCCCTGCCCATGGCAGGGGTGTTGGAACTAGGTGGTTTTAAGGTTCCTTCCAACCCAAACTGTTCTATCATTCTCTAAATACCTACTCCAGTTATTTAGGTGATGAGAGGTGATTTGTCACACACATTTATGACTTCTATTTAGAAACAGATCAGACATTGCATCAACTTCCCACTCAGATATAAAAATCTGAAAAATGGAGGTATGAAGTCAGTAAAAGTAGCAATATGATGGCTCATGTGTCCTATGGCTTGTTACAGTATAGGTAGGGTAAGGTGACAGAGCAAAACTCACATTTTTGCAGGTCCAGAAATGTGAAAATAAAATTACAGTTCCCTAAGAATTAAGAATTAATTAACCTAGAAATATTCAAGAATATTTCTTCTTGACCTTGTCCTTAGTCTCAAAGCATAAGATCACAACATTAGGAAGAGAGCTGGACAGAGCTCTTGTCTGGAAATTAATATACTGGAAAAAAAAGCTCACATACTCCAGTGCAAGAACATTTTGCCACAGGCAACATTCACTCCTACCTAGCAAAAGGCAATACATCATTAACAAATGCTACAGTCTGTCCATTGCTAAGGCTGGATAAGCCTTAAGGAGCAGCTGTCCACATGTAAAAAGTGATGGGATAAGAAACAGTCAATTTATCAGTACAGTGGAAAAGCAAAGCAAAATAAAATCAACCTTTATTACTCTTCCACCTTCCCTCATCACATTCCCACCCCCAGGAAAGTTGAGAAAAGTTCCTGAAGGTAAAAAATGCATCTGAAATAAGTTACTGAGGTGGTCTGGGACTGGCAAGAGACTGGAGTAAGGCAAAAAATAGCTTCTTTTATCTTAAGAGGTATAATTGATGAGTGCTTTAGACTTCTGGAAACAGGAGAGTATAGGAATAGATTTGTTTAGTCGAGTCATTTGACTATACACACTGTAGTTTATTAGAAAATAGTATCATTTATAATCATTTTCCATTTGCTGAAAACAAACAGAAAATGTGCTATGAAAAGCTCCCAGAATATCTGTTTCTTATTTAAAAGTGAAAAAAGAGAAAGTAAAACACTCAAAAGTGAGGACTTGTGTGTCAACAGATCTTGTCAGCAAGCAAAAATAGATTTGCCCCATAATAATCATTAGGTACTTCTGAAAGATGTGGAAACTGTTCCTGCGCTGGGAGGAAGAGAAGTGCAATACGTAAGTGCAATGTGGCCATTATAGATTCAAAACTATATATAGCATCACATGTAATGAATATAATTTCTGAGAGATTCCAGAAGTATTTTATATAAAAAGAGAAAGCTATTTTGCTGGTGTGCTAAGATTTATATAAAAGAAAAACATTCTCTTTTTTGTATTTTTAAGTGAAAAAATAGCTTACTGGAATGAACAGCCCTGGAACCTGGAAAAACTTCTTAATGTGCCCAAGTGGTCAGAAGACCACAATGTAAATATGTGCTCCAGATGGGAAATATGATATTTTAAAACTATTCCTTATACCAGATTCAGTTACATTAAAAACTTTGCTTTCTCGTTGGTGAAAATTAATTCTGACTAAGCCTTGTTCTTGATCTCCAAGCTCAGTGAAGCTTAGAATGGCCAGATGCGTTCTATTGAATAACTGCAAATTAAAAGATGATTCAGATCTTACTTAAGAAATCACAAATTAAATCACTTTATTGATAGTTAAAGATGTCTGTGTCAAACCCCATGGTACTACTGCACATTGTGTCTGACACCACGTTGTTCTGATGAGCATTGGCACTGTGAGATTTGTCACAGGTGGCATTCCTCATGGGTCAATATTATTTAACATCCTCATGAATGAATGCAGAATGGTGAAGTGGAATGTTCTTCCTGTCACCCCAGAATTACAAATGGACTCTCCCCCTGTAGAGCTTGATGGCATCAGGATACACTGTGCACTCGTGTCCACTACAGCCTTATACTCCAGTGGGTCTGATGTGTCAGGTTATCTGATCTACGCAGTCCAATAAACCTAGTTGTTCCCTTCCTCCACCTGCCTGGAAGCAGGGCCCGCTAGTTCCAGTCACAGAATTCGTTACTCACTTCTTATAAATACAACTTAGAAGTCTCTTCATTAAGATCAGAAGTAAGATTAGCCCTTCTACTCTGTCTGGGGAGCTGCCCACTGGAAACTAGAGCAGCAGGGTTTTCAGAAGAACCCCCTTTTCTCAATACACCCTTAGAAAGGGATCCCATCTGCTTGGCTTCCTTATCCTCTAATTCTAAGCTATGGCCTCATTATTTCAGCATCAGAGCAACCAGATGGCAGTGTGCTCACCTGGATGAAAGATGAAATCTATTCACATATCTTGGAGCTCACTCACAGATAGCTATTGGGTCAGTATCATGTCATTTGTGAGTTCTGCCTCTTTCTCTTCCTCTTCTCGTGACGGTCCTGCTTTGGGGTAGCCTGCCTTTTCCACTTCTTCCTCCTTCCCATTCTTAGTAAGACCTTCTTCTGTTACTAAATTAGCTAACTTCTACTTTCAATATTTCTCCCTTTTTACAGGGGCAACTGTAACTGGCATGGGCTGGTTCTCTGGTTTAGTTGCAGTGCCTGTCACAGGAGTTGGAGTAGCTGCAGCGCATTTTGCCAGCAGGTCCAGAGGCCTTCTTTTCCCCTTGAGGGTACTGAATAGTGTTGAGCAGGGCTCAGAAGGCATGGGTCAGGCCCCAGGATGCTGCAGTGATTTGTGCCTCTCTATAGTATTGCCAGGGTAACAGCATACTTTTTTCAAATATTTTACTAGTTTTATGGATTTCACAATTGTTCAGGGGTGAAGTTCCAAAACACTGAGAGGTGCCCACTGTCCTAGGCACTTGTCCATATTATTCCACACACCCTACCATTCATAAGCATCCAGTCTTGGGGCAGATCTCTGTATGGTGTTCTTAAATAGTTCTTTAGCCTTAAACAAGCCCTGAAACACCTATCTATAGGCACATGGTGGTTTGAACATCCCATGGATATTCAAAATTCTCAAGACAGCATTCTGTAATTGTAATTAGATTGGAAGAGAAGGGGAAAACAAGGGAGGTGTTTCCCGCATGGATTGAGTATCTGAGGAGAAAAAGTAAAAATTGGAATTATTAATAGTCTCAAAAAGATGGTTCCTGAAGTACGGAGATGACAGAAGTGCTGAGTACAAATATTTGATTAGTCTCACAACCAGTAATTTTATCATATTGTTAGCCAGTGTTACACATTACAGCAAAATGATAACCTTAACCCATGCCTCAAAGGTGATACACAGAGCAACAGGGAACATTTACAGTAAAAGACTACACGGTTCAACCTTGAGAACAACATTGCGACCAGCAAGTATTAAATTAATATAATGAATACTTTTAAAGAATTAGTTTTAACATGTTCTCGTCAGATCTGTCAATATCTCAACCCTCTGAGCCCCACAGTAGGCACCTAGAAGGAATGTTGTGGTTTAACCCAGCAGGCAGCTTAACACCACACAGCCACTCACCACTCCCACAGAGGGATGGGAGAGAATCAGAAAAACCGCAAAACCGATGGGTTGAGATGAAGACAATTTAAGAGGACAGGGAAAAAAAGAGATAATAACAAGAAGAAGAAGAATAGTAACACCAGGGACAACAGTAATAATAATATAATGATGAAAGAATATACAAAAAAGTGATGCCCAATGCAATTGCTCACCAGTGATGGATGCCCAGTCAGTCCCCAAGCAGTGGGTTGCCACCTCCCAGCCAGCTCCCCACCAGTTTTTATGTTCAGCACAACATCATATATTATGGAATATTTGGTCAGTTGGGGTCAGTTTTCCCTACTGTGTCCCCTCCCAAATTCTTGTGAACCACTATCCACTTCCCTGCAGTGTGGTATGAGTAGCTGAAAAGTCCTTGACTTAGTGTAAGCACTGCTCAGCTACAACTGAAACATCAGTGTGTTATCAGCATTATTCTCATCATAAATCCAGAACACAGCACTGTACCAGCTACTAGGAAATAAAATATTTATTCCAGCTGAAACCACAACAAAGAGAAGGATGTAAAAAGATACTTTAGAGAATGGCTGTTGCAATTTCTTCAAGCTTTTAAATTCAGCAGTAAGCAGTAGCAAACTGAAGACTTTGTGAATACAGAAAGATTATCAGAGCAGAATGTTTTTAAAGATTTAAAAGTCTGAAAAACAAATGAAACCACTTGACACACACACACTCCTACAGAAGTTCTTGCTCTTACTTTCTCTTTAACACCAAGGGATTTAAGCAGTTCTGAGACTCCTTAAAAGTTTCCATGTATCAGAAAGAACTGTTTCTTTCTGCTAGTCATTCATCTGGCTGTAGAAACACCAACCAAATATTTGAGACTCTTTAAAACAAAGGTTTTATTTATCTAAGCACTAAAACAGGTTAGAAAACACAGAAATCAGTAGAGCAAGGAATAGGTTACCACTGGAAAAATTTTGGTGAAAGATGCTTTTCCATCTCCATGGAAGATACCAAAGAAGCAGCTGGAATAAAGCAGCCTAAACTACCTGCACCAAAATATTTAACTATTGGTATTTCAAAGGATGTAAATTGTTGGAAGCAATGCTGCACAATGTCAATTATTTAACTCCTTATTGCCATGGCACGCATGGCTGTGGTAACTAGGTGCTGATTTAAAAAGCTTAAACAGCAAATTCAAAGGCTTATTTATGAACATAATCTTGATGAAGATCAATGTGCTAAAAAACTATATCTTATATCACGTCATTAGGACCCTGTATTAAGATGTGAATGACTAAGTTAACACAGCAAAAGTCATAGGAAGAAACAAGGTTGCTCAGAAGCTGAGGTCTGCATGGATTGAGCACAACAAATAGCAAAAACTGAAGGATAAGAGGATATCAGAGAGGAGTTTCAGAAGAAAAAGAGGTGTAGGCTTTGACAGTAGCAGAAGAGGAATATTTCATTAACTATTTTATGAGGTGGAGAAGGGTGAAGAGACACACAAGTCAAGAAGGTTGTACATTACAGAAATACACAGAAGAGTGATGTTTACTTCCATAGATTTGTCATCCGAAAGTTGTCTGAATTACTTGAGCCATTTTATTGCATTTAATCTTCCTAAATATAGGACTACTGAAGACAAATAAAGAAAGCACATCAGCCTGTTTGAGCCCCATACTGCCACAACTGTAACACTTTGTGGGTGTTGGGGATGCCTTGAGAAGTAACCATATAGACATAAATTCTCCTCACTCATTTTAGGATATAAACTTTGCCGATGCATCTGTTGCTGCCACAAAACCTCCCATATTATGACCATCAAACAATACTTGAAGCAAGAATTTTGGCCTGTTTATACACCAAAAAAATGTATTCAGTCCGACCTGGAGAACACATGAACACTTCAAAGGATGAATTCTGAACCAAAGGTCAGAGTAAGTACAAAGCCTGCTGTATTTGTGATAAACAGCAAGCAGCTCTGATAATCCAACAGACTATACTGAACAGAGCAAACAATGTAGCCTTTTATTTAAGCACATGCACTCAACCAGCAAGTTTATAGCACTCACCCATAAAAACCAGCTTTTTTACATTAGGTAAATAGATAAAGCTCTCACAGTCTTCCTTTTCTTCTCTATGGTGTACATGGTGCAAACATTGGGCTAGTGGGCTGGAAGTACACCTGTTAGACACGGGAACCATTCCATTGACGTCAAAGCCTGCTAACCCCAGCAGCACCAAGTGAGAACCTGGCTCAGAGTATGTTTTGATATTTGCTAAATGTTAGATTTTTTAAACTTCTTTCATTTTTTTAAAGCAAAAATCTGTCTGCCCCAGTTGCTGCTCAGCTCATTCACATGGATGAAACAGTCTGAAACCAGGGTTGTAACTAGAGAAAAAAAAAAAAAAAAAGAAGAAGAAAACACCATAAAATTGATCTCTTTTGCAACCTATCTTGCAAAATCCTTTTGCAAGAAGGAGTATTTACTAAACAAAAAGATTCCACTTGGCCTTTCCCTGCCTTTAATTGGCTCATCTTCTGATTCTCTTTAATTCTAGTCACTTTTATAATGAACATTATAACTTTCCAAAATCCCCAAAACTTCTGTTCAGACAGACACTGGCTATGTGGGACTTACTGCACTTGCACTCTGTATTGATCTGTACAAGCACGAAGTGACTCTGCAAAGCTTCAGTAACAAGACTGAAGCTTCTGTGATGCAGTGTAAGTATTGTGCGCATGTAGGTCATAGGCTTGCGCAGTTGGTGAAGAGGACATTAAAGTTGCCAGGGGAGGGGAACTTCAGTTCATCCTGTTCCCACCATTTTGATGCATCATCTAGGAAACCTGAAGGTGCACAAGTCCATGGGATCCGATGAGATACATCTGCAGGTCCTGAGGGAACTGCCAGAGGAAGTGGCCAAGCCACTGTCCATCATATTTTAGAAGTCATGGCAGTCCAGTGAAGCTCCCACTGATAGGAAAAGCAGAAACATAGCCCCCATTTTTAAAAAGCTAAAGAAGAAAGATCCAGGAACGACAGGCCAGTCAGTCTCACACTGCTGCTCTGCAAGTTCATGGAGCAGATTCTCCTGGAAACTATACTAAGGTACATGAAAATAAAGGAGGTGATTGGTGACAGGCAACATGGCTTCGCTAAGGGCAAAATTGTTGGCCTTCTATGATGAGGATACAGTGTTGGTGGATAAGGCATTAGCAGCTGTTGTGGTATTCTAATAACCAATAACTGTCAATTGCCTTAAATTGCCAGAAGGTATTCCCAAAGCAATCTGCATAAAACTGTTTTTCTTAAAGTTCTTTCCAAGGTGAGCCTTTTGTATCCAGGGTTTGAAAGGCAATCAAATTTTAGACAAATCTTTTAAGGCAAAGGCAGAATAATTTTGTGTATATGAATGCAGGAAAAAAAAATTATTTAAAAAATGTGGGTTTTTTTTAAACAGAGCCTGTCTATACCTTTAGTTATACACTATTATTGAAGGATATACCTTTAAAGATGACAAAGAAGGAGGAAAAGTATATTTTCATGTAAAATTGCTAACACAGAACTAGGAAATTCCAAAGATTTTTTTTCACAGTTCAGCTTTATAATGCCTACCCAAACACCACCATAATAAAATACTATTTACCTAATTAGAGCAAATACAATTTACTTTTTACCTTGTGTATTCTGCTCAGGCAATATCTTCTTACTTCATTTTAACTACTATGTCAAATTAGTCACTGCAGTGCTCTGATAAGCTTGAAGCTTATCTCAAAGCAGTCATTTTTCCTTTTCTATTTAATTTTCAGCATAGCCACTGAAAAGCAACAGATAGTTCATGCTTTTTTTCCTAGACATGCTAACACCCAAACACCACGCCTAAAGGTTATTTATCCTCCTCATAACCAAACCAGCCCTGTTGCATCAGATAACTAAGTTTTTGGTATCTTCCTCATCAGATATAGGATTCCCACAAGAGTTTTATTTAAAGTAAACTATGTGCAACAACATGGAGGAAGCACAGTCTGGCTGAAGATGTACAGTTTAGTCCTGAGGGATTTTGGTCTTCTTATCACTGTTCATTATTTCTCTGGTAATCCCATTCTAAAAGGGAATAATATAAAGCCTTCTGGATTTCCCACAGACTAATAAAAAATAAAAACTAAAAATTTTGCATCAAGTGGCCATTTTTTCTTGTTCTATAAAGCTGAATAAAATTGAGTTGACTTTTTCCATTTAAATAAAATCTCATTGTGTTTTGCAAATGGGAGACATTAGGAGATGTTCAACCCTCGAGAACTCCAGGCTTTCTAGTGTGTCTAGCTTGGTGACACAGACCTGATGGTGGATATCTGCAGGATGCAAGAGTTCGTGACAGAGCTATATCTTGAGACTCCCTTTACACTCAAAGGCGGCAAACAAGCATTCCTAGGCTGGGATGTGTTCTCTTGTTTCTTCCTTTGAAGAGGATCATCTTAAATGCATTTATTTTCTGCATTAAACTGTAGGAACAGAGTAATTATTTCAGACCATATGTTAACATTAGAGACATGAAAACTGAGGTTCACAAATAAAAATAAAATCAATATGAAAAAAAAAGTCCGCTCAGTGCCAGTCTCAAAGTTTTAGAGTAGTAGTAAAACACTTGTAAATACACAGTACAGAATAAAATTTGTAAATTATATCTTTTTTGCTTGAATCATTTAATATTCCTAGTACTTGAAACCCCTCTGAATTTATCAGAGCAAACTGAAATGTATGCTTTCACTGAAATATATTTCAGGGATCAGTTGTCACCTTTCTGACCTTTGCACAGCTTCTTCGTGTATCCAGTCTACAGTGATTAAAGAAACTGCTTTAGAGCTGTCCTGTCACAATGATGTGAGGGTGGCTGTACTAGCTCAGAGGACTGTGTGGCAGAAAGCAGTGTGAAAACCAATGCTATGAAAGAGAAACCAGGAAAAGTGTGTGCAGAGGAGAGGCTGTCCTCTGACATCGCCCCTCCTCTCTCCCCACAGCCTTCCTTAGCCCTCCTTCCTTCCTTCGGATAAGAATTTCCATAGGCAGATGTCCATAGGCAAAGGAGTCAACATCAGTCACAAATCAACTATTTTTATTTTTGCTTGTCTGCTTGTTTTCCACTTATTTTATGTATTTTTAGCCTCCTCTACAATATTTAACCATGATTTGTACAATTTCATTATGCATTTCATTCTTTGAAATCTCAAAGTGTTATTAGCAAGCTGAAGTTCTTTGGATGTTTGTATCTGTTTTAATGGTTTGATTTCAACTCAGTTGCTCATTGCCTCTGAAGGAGCCTGTGTCCTTGCAGTTGCACAATATACATAAACGTCAGCAGGGCTGAGGATTGTTTCAGCTCAAGGACATTTTTAGGGTAGTGATTTAAAGTTTAGGAATGAGTTTATCTGCAGCTGTAAATTGATATTTCTCTATTTATGTTAGGGAAGGCTTTGAGGTAAATGTTTCTACATCTTTCTTGTCAAAAATATTTTCAAAGTGTTCCTCAATTTTGTCTTACTGTAGTTTGAAAGCATTCTAAACATTTTTCTCTCTTTGGACTTGTTTAGGATGACAAGTGCCTTTTAGGGTGTTTGGAAAGATTCCTGTGGGAGTCACAATGATACATGGTGTAATGTAAACAGCTTTATATACTGCACATAAGAATTCATCTTTACTTCAGTGCACACTGGAGTATGTGCCTGTTGGGAGGGTTGTAGAGCACTGCATTGTGGAGCAAGACCAGTATATTGCAGGTGACTTGAAAGCAGTAATGTTATCAAATTTGTACACATAAGCTACCATGATATTATTTCACTCTTAGTAGCCTGATCTCAGGCACATG
>JBCJKH010017677.1:0-25802 GCA_039877255.1 Loriculus beryllinus
CTGTAAGGATAAGGGGAGGATAATTTGTCAGTAGACTCACAGTGCTATGTAGTTATGTAACTTGGAAATGAAATATAAAAATATAAAAAGTTCTCTTTATTTTCTTACAGCAAACTGAGAGAAAACAAGAAAACAGCAGAATTGATTAAAACTGCCAATCTTCTCTTTAATTCCTTTGAGCCTTATTATATGTGGGATTATATTGCTCGTTGGTTTGAAGAATGTTGTAGGTAGGTTATAATACTTTATATGTATAAAGTTGAAGTTAATTTTTGATTTATAAGCTTTTTTTCTTCAAATAAGTTATTATAATGTGGTCATTTGGTGTGTAAGTTTTTTCTTTCACATCCTTTAATCTTCTGGCTAATTTCAATTAAATGCGATTGGTAGTCTCAGCAATATGACTTCTCACAAACTTAGTGTAAAGAGACAGAATTAGCACCTCTGCTGAAGTGAAGACTCCAGAATGATCTCACCACTAGTTTGTTTTGTTCTGTCTGTCCAGCACAGGATTACTCACTGGGTGTCTATCTAGCAAACCTGTCAGCTTTACCAAGAGTTACATGTAGAATGTATTAACTTTTGTCCCACACTTTTAGGGAAGAAAAAAATGCAGGAGTCATGCAAATGAGGAGAACATATATTAACTGGAGGGAAGCGGGACCAAGCAGAAGTTCTTGCTGTGGCAATAGATGATGTAGGGATTTCAAATGAAATTTGTAGAGGAGTGTTTGGAGGGTTTTTTTTTTGGGTTTTTTAATTATTTATGGATTAGCTTAATAATATGTTTTGGACACTAAGTTGCATATGAGCCAACTGTATGCTCTCATAAGTAAAGAAAACTGTGTCTTGGGCTGTCTCAGGGGCAGTGTAGGTGAAAAGAAGTTAATTGTCCTTTCACTTAATGTTTCTAAAGTCACATGTGGAGCATTATGTCCAGCTTTGGGCACCCTGCTTGAGGAAAGTGAAGAGGCTCTTGTAAAGGACTGCTAAGATAGTCAGAGTCATAGGACACATGGGAGGTTGAGGTAGGTGAGTTGGATTTAGCCTTGCAAAGAGGAGACGCAGATAGGAGCCTGTGACTTCCTGAAGGGCATTTATAAAGCTGATAAAGCCATACTTTTGGTAATGGCTGATGGTAAAACAAGGGACAGCAGCAAGTGTTGGCTTGGGGATTCAAGCTGGGCTTTCAGAAAAGCTTTGCTAAGAACATAGTGCAGCAGTGGAACAGGGTACCCAGGAAGGTTATGGAGCTTCCATTGCAGATTTCCAAGACTCTGGTAGACAAAACTATGGGTGAATTTGTCTAGTGCTGTTAGTAGTCCTTCTCAGTGTAAGAGATAGATGAAATCCTTTCCAACATGTCTGTGACTTAATTTTTGTGTGTTGGACTGAATTGCTAAAGAACACAGTTTACAATGAACTGACAAGCAGGTGAGAATTTCACTACATGCAAGTAGATGTTACTGTAAGCATGGATGCCAAATTGCCTTATTAATAAATAAATAGAATCTGGAGAATGTTTTTTTGTTGGTTTTCTTTTGTTTGGGTTTTTTTGGGGTGGGTTTTTTTTTTTTTTTTTGGGTTATTTGTTTTGATTTTTCTACCCCAGCTGATGTGTTATGTAAGCTGGTATCTTGTTTAAAAAGATACACCATTAAATGAAAACATAACCAGTTGATTTTAAACTGTGAATTTGTAAGTTATTGTTGTATCATTTAGTCTGATTGTTGAATCACAGACTTTTCAAGCAATTTAGATATCCCTCTGCATTTGTCTTAGGCTTTGTCTAATGATCTTCCCGCCCACTAAAAATAGGATTGCTTATATCTGGTGTTTTCTTCCATCTAAGTATGGCTCTACTGCTATTGTGCCTTCTCTTGAAGCTATTTTTGATAAGTGAGTTAATTCAAGTCATCCTTTATTAGATACTACAGTTGAACAAATCTCTGAGTAATTTCTGAAATGGTAGATCTTCCTGGGTGGGAGCACAGAATGTGGAAAAGTCTGTGTTATGTCTTATGCAAACGGACCATTTCATTGAACTGTAAAGCAGGCTGCTAGTTTTATGAAGAGAATTATCTATTGTTAGAGAGATACAGTAGCCCAATGGAGGTGTGGGCTAAGTTGTTTGCTACTTCTCAAATACAGATTACTGACAGAATGCAATTTAAATATGATTTTAAAAATCTTTTGATAGATACTTACTGACACTATTTCAGACTTGGTTTCTGTAATGCTTCTGTTGTTTCAAATCTTTTTTTTAGTCCTGGCACATATGTTCGTGAACCCTTCCAAAACAGAGGGAAATGATTAGCATAACTAACTATTGCTGAAAATGTGACACTTCTCTCACCACCACCCGCAGCAGAATAAATGAATTGGAGAAACAAAATATTATTCTTTTATTGATGTCCTTTGCCTTTAATATTTTCAGATTGCAGCCTGATTTCACAGAGGATTTGTGTTCCATCTTCAGTCGGAAAGAGAGCTCAACAGAATTATGAGTTCTTGTCTAGTAAAACAATGCAGTCAGCTAAAGTTGGAGTGAACATTTAGAAGAGCTTGTTTTGTTTTCTTCTTGCACAGCTTTAAAGCCTCATGGCTTTTTATTTCACTTTTGTTTGTCTTTATCTCAAGGGTTTAATGTCTTGGGTTTGCATCTCTTCAAAATTACTGTTCTTCCAGTAGCACCATCTCTTAATTCATTATTGGTGCCCATGCTCATACTAGTAAGTATTGTATATGGCAGAGTTTCAAATGCAGTTTTCTGTAGCCTCAATTTCTTAATTTTATGAATGAAGACTGGTTAACAGCAAGACTAATTGCTGCTTTTTTCTGAAAGCATGCAAAGGGCCAAAATGAGCTATTTAACAATAAAATGACAGATTGTTTATTTGTTTATAGGTATTATCACTGATGTGTATAGCTTTGCATTAAGTTACAGAAACATTGCCAGTATAAGGGGGAAGGATAAATATCGTGAAACCCTATTTGAATTTTGCAGGAGGACTTTACATGCCAGACTTCAGACTGGGCCTGGAGGTGGTAGTGAGCAGTCTGAGTTACCCCTGACAAATTTCTGCTTGTTAGTGGATTTTTTATTGGATATAGTTTCTTTGGTAAGAATTGCTTTATTTGTTGCTAATACTTGGATTCTGTATATTTATAGTCTACAGAAATATTATAACTACTCTATAAATAATTTTTCCTGAAATTATATTGCCATAAAGGGGTTGATACCTTTAGAAGAAGTTTTGATTTCACTGTATGATTCTTAATATACTGGTTGGATATAACCAAAGTGGTTTTTGTAATGCTTATACCTGAAAATTTTTTGTCTGTCCTCAGTTTCTTTTCTCTAAAACTGCATTGCATTAATTACAAATGTAGGCTTTTGTAGCTTGATATGCTAGTTTAGATGTGCAGCTTTCTTATAAGGCTCTTTTAAGTGTCATGATAAGATGTGTCTTCTTTTTCTGTTGGCATTGCTTAATGTAGCAAAGATTGTTGGAACTGTTTTTTCTGTACCTGTCTTTCCTCAATTCTTTGCTTTCTCATTTCAAAGCCTACTAGAAGTATGAGAGTGCTGTGTCAGGTATGGCAATCAGCCTGTTTTTGCTTTTGTTCTTAATAACTTGTTTGTCTTTCATTCTCAAACTTTTATATTAAGGTTATTAAAACAATAGTAGTAGCATTCTTTAGCTGTATTGTTATGTTTTGCATTGTGTTTGTTGTGTAATGAGCAAGATGTAAAATTCTGAAAAAGACCTGAACAATTCTATTTGTTGGTTACCCAACTGTAAAGTTAGTTTTGTATTTTGTTTTTTTCAAGTAAAGCATGTATTTTTTATTCTTGAATGTTAAGATATTAATTTTACCTTTTCCATGTTCCATATGTTTAGACTACTTACCATTTGCTTGGCAGTGCCACTGTTTTAGAAGATAACATTCAAGGTGCAATTTGATGTTGCAACTGATGAGTTTTGCTATTACTTCTTTAGGAGACTTACATTGAAATACAGACAGAGCATTTGCCTCAACTGTTGCTCAGGATGATTTCTGCATTGACGAGCCATCTTCATACTTTGCACTTGTCTGAGCTTACTGATTCTCTCAGGCTCTGCTCAAAGATCCTTAGTAAGGTTCAACCTCCGTTGGTATCTGCTGGCACAGAAGGTATCCTGCAGCTTCCTAGTGGACACAGCAGCTCCATGAAAGAATGGGAAAATAAAAAGGTAACTGATTATTATTTTGTAGAATCTCGGAAAAATGATTTTTGTGTGAAAAGGTGGGCTTTCTAAGTCTGTGCTGAGCCACATACAAGTTTTTGATTAGATTTGGTTTATCTAGATTTAATATCATACATATATACATCACTTCAGAATCAGGGCCTAAGAGTGACCTGATCAAGGTTTGAAGGTGTAAAGCACTTTAAGAGTCTGATCACACGGAAAATTGGACTCAAAGAATTCTCTATTTTGGTTATGTATTTTCCTTTCATCTAACTTACGTGCATCAGATTAATACCCATCAATTATTTTACTGTCACTGTTCTTAGAATAATTTAGAAAGAAACAGAAGAAACAAACGAGCTAGCAGCTCTGTTCTCTTTTAACATTGTCGTGTTTGTTCTTTGCAGCCATCGCTCTGTAAGGTATGTTAAGTGACATGTCTTGATATCTGTGTTCTCCAGCTGAAGAAATTAGAAGAATATCATATAATAATTCAGTTTGGAAGTGACAGTTGCAGGTCACTGCTGAAAGCAGGGCTGATTTCAAAGTTAGATTCTACTTCAAAGCTAGGTAAGGTAACTCAAGATCCTATTCAGCATAGTTTTGGGTATCTCCAAGGTTGAATCATAGAATACCAGGTTAGAAGGATCATCTAGTCCAACCTTTTTACCTTTTTAGGCAAGCATGACCTAGGCTAGATGTTCCAGCACCCTGTCCAGCTGAATCTTAAAAGTTTCCGATGTTGGGGAATCCACCACTTTTATTATTATTATTATTATTATTGTTGTTGTTGTGGTTGTTTTGTTGTTGTTGTTGTTGTTGTTATTAAATTATTATTATTATTAATTATAATTATATTAATAATAATAATAATAATAATAATAATAATAATAATAATAAAGGCTGTTTTGATTGATGTTGCCACTTGAACTTTCAGCAGCCTTTTTGTTTCAATTACAGCCAATTCTTATCTGGCCATGGCTTCTTTCAGTAGATAGAGTGAAATTAATTACCGTATTCCTAAGCTCTTTTATGCTGTATTTTATAAGACAGGGTCATCTTTATTGTATTTCTAAGATTTTCATTCTTATGCCATCTCTGGTAAAGCAAGATGTAGTAAATACGATATATAGTGATGTCTCTGTTTTTATTTATTCGTAAAAGTTATTCAGGTTTTTAGATTCTGTTTGAATTTTGTATGTAAGACATCTAGTGATTAGGATGTCAGACAGGAAGACAACCTCTAGACCTGCTAGGTCTCAGGCAGTATCTGTCATTGCCAGTAAGGCAGCTAGCTGGGAAGTGTTCAGGAGTGCTTTTTACCGCATTTACTCCCACTTATTCATGCATTTCTATTTTAAGTTTTCCTATTCACCTCACATTCTCACCAGGAAGCAAAGACTGTTCTACCAGTTACCAACAAGACTACAGAGAGTTACAGCAGCCCAAAAAGCTGCTGTGGGTTCTTTTTGAGTAGATTCATCAGATTTGTTCATATTCTAAACTGATAGGGAGTTAAGGTGGAATGAGTCAGGATGAACTGCTGTTGCTGAAACAACTTTTCTTTCTTGTTTCTAGGAGATTACTTTTTTCTTTATAGTTGAAAATGTTTAGTAGTTTTTAAATGAAATTTTATTTCTTTTTTTATAATGATAGCTTTGTACTGGAAAGAAATCTCTGACTTCCAAATCTCAGGATTGGTATATTAAAAGAAAGATGCTAGTTAAAGTTTTACCGGGTATATATCTATGAATTACGATTCCATCCACATTTATCACACAACTATTTAAGTCAGAGAGTATAGATTTTACTGAGAAATTGAGCTAGCTTTATTAGTATAAATGTGGAAAGGTGAAGAATATTTTTTAGATTATGAAAGATTTTATTCGTCATTTACAGCTCCACAGTTCACTTGTTTAAGGTATTTTGTCAACTTATAGTTGTAATGTTAAATGACAGTGATCCTGCCTTCCGAATGAGACAAGACTTTAGTAGTTGCGATTCTTCTATTAGAGTATATCTAGACACTTCCTAGGTTAGAAGAATTTGATATCTAATGCGTTTGTTTACTTGTGCAGTGGAAACTTCAAAAGTGTGATCAGAGAAATGTGTACTTTTTCCTAATCCCTCACTGCTTCCCGTTCTTCTTGGCTGACATCTTTTTGTCTCCTTTGCCTGCAAGCATTTTTCACTTTTTTGTGACTGCAGCAGTTTCTGATTAACAGGAAAATATCTTGTCCTTTTATAGAACATGTTAAAATCTAAATCATTAGCATAAGCAACGTAGCTTGATGCCCTGCTTCCTCCTGGAAGAGAGGGGTTTCCTTTAATGTGTGAATATTTTGGTTTATCCATTTCTTCATATAATCATATTTGAAGTATTTTGCTTGATAAACAAGGCTTTTTCTTGTAATAGTTAGCTTGGTCTGGCAAGTTTGCTAAAACACCAAAACATCATTTAGCATAAAATGTATTTATATGAATAGATTTTAAACTGTGGAATGAAATTGTTGCTTTTTGATGGAAAATCAAATAAGTATTTTCACCCTAGAACATAAATAGCGCATTTTGAACAAGTGTTAAACTTTTATCTCAGGTGCCATCAGTTTCACTTGAAAATCCTAATGATGTGTTTGAAGATGGTGAAAATCCTCCAAGCAGTCGATCATCAGAAAGTGGATTCACTGAGTTTGTACAGTACCAGGCAGATACAACTGATGACATTGATAGAGCACTAAATGAAGGTCACAGTGTGCCTGGCATTCCTATTATTGGTAGCACATCCTCGGAGACTGAGACAGCATCAACTGTGGGGTCTGAGGAAACCATTGTACAGCCTTCCTCCATGATGACACAGGGGACAGCAACTCAAAGTGGGAAAACGATCCAAAAGACTGCAATGCAGTGCTGTTTGGAATATGTCCAACAGTTTTTAACCAGATTTATCAACCTGTATATCATTCAGAGTAATTCCTTGTCTCAGCCCTTAGGGGCCGAGCTTCCACTAGACCCCACTAGAGAGCAAGGACAGACCACAAAATGGGACAGAGAATCACAAGGTGATGCTAAAGTGAAGAAAACAAACAAGAAAAAAACACCAAAAGAATACCTTCCTGCCTTTATTGCTGCTTGTCAGCTGTATCTTGAATGTTCAAGCTTTCCCGTTTACATTGCTGAAGGAAACCGTACTTCAGAATTACATCCTGGGCAGCCCGAAGTTGGTAAGCTGCACTTTATGCTTTGTATGTATTGATTTTTGTCCTTCCTCTCAGTAATATGTTTCCTTATGTATCAGTTGGTTTCTTTTTTTGAAACTAAACTGTTTTCTTACAGAGTTTTAAGACTATTGCTGCCATGGGATTTGATACTAATTAATATGGGGGTAGCAAGTATTAATTATGCAAGCCTGAGTGTAGGATCTTTGCTTCTATTAAAGGAACAGTTCTTGCAAACAGTTCTTCTAGCTACAGTTGCATTAGAAAGCCAAAAAAAAAAAAAAAAAAAGGTGGGGTTTGTGAAGTGTGATACAGAATACAGAAATGTGATTCAGATATTGACAGTTCTGGATTACTGTAAAATGGGGCATTTTATATGGACAATCCTTTCCATCAGTTCATGAAGTCTTCAATTTACATTTCTAATTTTGGTTACGCTTCTCGTCTGTGACTCCTGCTTCCCATAACAGAGAATGCCAGTGGAACACGGCATGGAGAGCATAGTTGCTATAATTTGCACACCAGCCTTTTCTTCAACTACTGATATGGTTTTGTACTGGAAAAGAAGCAGGTTTTATTGAAGGGTTCCTGAGTTTGATACATGGGATGGTTTGCATTAGTGGTGTGACCCAGCTGCCTGTAATCAACAGAAAGAGTCATTAATCTGTTTATCTAAAGGTGCTAAATTAATCTGATATTGATAGAACATAATAGTGCTTAAATTTTGCCGTATGCTGAATTTCTCAGATAAATGTGTGCTATTTTTAATTGAAGAAATTAGGGAGCTGAGCTTCAAGCTCAGAAGAATGATTTTAGCTCTAAACTGTAGAACATTATGTAGAATTGTTAGATATATTTAGGCTCCAATTTACATTGCAAAATTAACTGTTGTGGATATAAATTAGAGATTGCATCATCCTCTTAATTCTAAATAGAAACTTTATTTTTGCTTATTAAATAACACTTATATCAGATATAAGAAGCATTTGCCTTTTTGAGGAACACAATCAATAGAGTCCATTTGAAGTTTTAAAAAAGAGTATTTTGGTACCTCTAAAATAAAAGGGAACATTATTCAACTTGGAGAAAGCAGGGTATGATCTAGGTGTGATCAGAGTAGGATCTAAGGAGTGAGTTTGTGCCACCCAAAACGTCAGTTTTCACAGGTGCTTTTAAAGTATTTCCAGGAAATTTTGCATCTCATTTTTTTGGCAGTATAAACTTAGTTTATAAATAATATATGTAAATAATTCAGTATTCATGTATACTATGATTTCTATGTAATTTAACATAATATACAATAGTATTTTAAATAATATATATAAAATGCCACAGAATTATTCAGACTAAAAATTAACGATATTCAGACTAAGTTGCTGGTCAAGAATTTCCTGAAGGAGGAAGGGGGATAAAACAATGTCTAAATTGATAAAAGTCCAATTTTGTGTAAATCATGAAATTGTGTGGATGCATTTCCGTAAAATTTCTTTTTCTCTTCCTTGTTCAAATTTTCCTATTTATTTTTGGTTTGTGAATGTTTGAAGTATTGGATTCTTAATTAGGTTATCTTAAAGATAGAGATACATGAAGAATTATCTTTCTCGTGCATACATTTTTCTAAACCCATACAATGCACAAGTTGAAATACGAAAGATAAAGGACAATTATGCATATCATTAAGGGATATAAGAATACAAATAATCATATTTAAATTTTTTAAATTAATGTATCATCTGTGTTTTTTATTTCAGACTGTGAACAAGTACAACCTCCACTGTGGCTACAGACTTTAATGAATGCTTGCAAGCAAGCAAGTGATTTCAGTGTTCAGGGTGTTACTATTTCCCTTGTAATGGACTTGGTTGGATTGACTCAGTCTGTTGCTCCTGTCACTGGAGAAAATCTGAACAGTGTGGAAGCTGCTCAGCCTCTTAGCCCTAACCAGGGAAGAGTGGCTGTGGTTATCAGACCTCCTCTTACTCAAGGCAATCTGAGATATATGGCTGAAAAGACAGATTTCTTCAAGGTACAATGCAGTATCTCATTGCTGGTTTTTTTAGACTTCTCTTGCTGGTAAAGACTGACAGTCTTGGCCACTTTACCATTTGTGGTATGGTAAAGCAAATTTTTTTGCTGAGTGTTTTAATAACCAATGTAACTTGTGTTAGACTCTAAATGAAAGTACGTAGTAAGTTTTCCCATTGTGGTTATCTTCCTGACTGCTTAGGTGAAAAATCTTTCTGGAATTAATATTTTTAAAATATAAATGGTAAAATACAAACTCTGCATTTGTATAATTTATGGAAGGAAATTTCCAAAGGATAATCAAGCAGCAGGGCATATTACATAGTTAATTACATTTTGATGAAAATTTATTTCTGGAGATACCTGAGAATTCTGACTGAATTTTTTGTATAGTAAATTACTATTCCTTACGTTCATACAACATACAAACAAAAAGTAATAGTTTTAAGGATTGTCTGTTGATTGTATGTTATCGTCAGATGTCTCCCATCAGTGCATATTGTTCAACATAGCCTAAAGCTGAAAAAGACATGATACTCATTCACTTGTGTCTCTTGCCACTTTTATTCTCACGTACATAGCATATAGCTGTAACTCTTTGGGACCAGTTGGGTGATGGAACTCCTCAGCATCATCAGAAGAGTGTGGAGCTCTTCTACCAGTTGCATAACCTCGTTCCATCTTCTAGCATTTGTGAAGATGTTATTAGTCAGCAGCTGACTCACAGAGACAAGGCAAGTTGTTCTTATGTTTACTAAAAGATGAGTTAAGGATGTAACTATAGAAATGTGTTTATTAGACAGACTTGGTGCCTTAGAGGAGGGTATAAAAAACTTCAATATTGAAATAATGTTGACTTACATTGATTCAAACATTTAATATACTGGTTATTTTTTTACTTGCATGCGGAACATCAGATTTGTCCATCCTTTGACATTGCCACCTTCTTTTCTATACTCTCACACAGAAGAAACCTTAACCTTACGTCTGTAGTAGTTGAGCCCTGTTTTCATGACAACTTGGTGTTTCACAAATCTGGGAAATGTTTGCAATCATAGTAATTTAATATGGATTTTCTAGATTCCATTCCAGTTGCCCTTACCACTTTTATTTCGTAGTACAGCTTCATCAAATTTAAGCACGTTTTTTTTCCTGTATCCTAACCAACTGCAGTTCAGTCCTCTGATGCGCTCCTTCCTATTTAATCTAATTCTTGCATCTTGTCTAATAGTTTCTGCTATTTCAACATCTAGACTTTCTGCTTCCTTTCCTCCACAGAACTGGAAGAAGCAACAGCCAAGTTATTGTCATCGCCAAGTCTCTGTTTCTTTTCTTGATAATGGGGTTACATTCCTTCTTTAAGACAGTCATCTGTGGCTCCCTTTATCTTTCTATCATTTTGCTTTCTCTTTTCTCTCTCTCAGCTGTGATGTTCTTGCTGCCTTTCTTTTTGCGTCATCACCTTCTTTTTACAGTTTGAGATCTGTTTTCAATTCCTTTCCCTTTCTGTGAGATGCATCCTTATTAGTCTGCTGCATTCGATATTATTAATTTACTATTTCAGCCTTACTTTCTCTTGTAAATCAGCAGTGAATCTAATTGGCTCGTGGGGCTTTTTTTGGCTTTGGTTTTTTTTTTTTTTTTTTTTTTTGTTTTTTTTTTTTTTTTTTTTTTTTTTTCCTTTTTTTTTTTTTTTTTTTTTTTCTTTTTTTTTTTTCTTTTCTTTTTTTGTCTTTCTGACTGTGTTTATATGTTACCTGATTCTGGCTCTTTTCTAAGAGTTAACGTAAATAGAAGATGAAAAAGCGACTTGTTCTATATGGTTTTGAGCTCCATGTTCTGATGCCTGAGTTCGTTAATTATTTCCAGATAAAGTGTTTCTGTGAAATTCTTTCCCTGTGTGGGAAGTGGGGGAATTCCAATGACTAGATATTTTTCTATGAAGAGGCTTCTGTACAATTTTTCTCCAATCTCATGTGGTCCCTCTCTTCCCTACTTACTGGTCCTTAGAAGATTTGAGTTCTGTTCCCATCATGTTTGCCGGTTCTAGAGGGTAACTAGTGAACTGGTCTACCAGTAATCACCATTTCTCTGTTCATCTGTGTCTTTGTGCGAAATGTGCTTGGCTGCTGTGCTCTGATTGACATGGATCTGGGTTCGTGAGTTATCTGTGCATTTCTCTGCAGCACGGACACTGAGCCTACTCTTCTCTTGAAGGTCATTACTTTCCATCTCTCACTCATGTCATGATCTATAATTTGGCAGAACCTCTCAAGTGACCAGAGCTGCTTGTTTTCCTCTCCACAGAGTTTGGCTTCTTGTTATTATTTTATCACTTGTTCTATCTCCTGTTCTGCTACCATGGGTTATAATGTTTGCATATGACCCATCTTTGTGGATTTCTGTCATACTTTATGGCTACTCAGAGGTCTTTTATCTCACTGCTGGCTGGTTTTCAGAAGTGATCATGGTTATTATATTGCTTCCTTATGTTTTGCTATCAGTTTAGATAATTCAATAAAATAATATTTTCAAAATCTTTTGAAGCTCTCTGGTACTCCGGCTGTTGACAAATGGTGTTTTTCTTAGGTCTGTGATGAGTTTTATGCTAGACAAAGGGAGCTTTTCAGCATTTAGCAACAGACTTATGTAGGAGATGTTATCAAAAGTTATGCTATGCTTCCTGATATATAAAGCAGATGCTTAGCTTTTACTATTGTTTGTAGGAGTTCTACTTTTCATTACAGGTACTTGGTTTTGGGTTTGGTTTTTGTTTTTTTCCTTTCCCTCTGTCCCCTAGAAATTTGTTTCAGATGGAGACTGGCAATTGACATTTGAGTTGAGGCCTTTGTAATGCTTTAAATTTTAGGTATATGAACTGTTTCTACAGCCTCAACAGAATGAATTATAGGGAATTACTTGTTTATATGCTCTACCAGCTCATGGTTGTGACTTCAGAAGCAGCTAGAGCTACCTTTTTGTCTTTCTACCAGAGAGTAACCAGGCCAGCAAAAGTGAATGTGAGCCAGTCTGTCAGTCATTGCACTTCACAGCTTGGCATATTGATAAAACTGCTGATGACTTATAGTTTCAGTTATTAGGCTGGTCTGTGAACTGCTGTGACTGTGGATATGGCACTTGCTCATGTCTGCCAGCCTTACTGCGAAAACAATAATTTCTTACATCTTCCCAGCATGGATTGCAACGGCCCACTGTTGTGTGTTGGAGAGCTGGTGTTTTCAGTCTTTATTCAACAGATGTTACTGAGTTGTTTTCTGTAACTGCATATTTTTTGTAGCAGCGGTGTGGGGTTTAGGTGTTTTTCCCTGTGAGAAGCATATTTTTAGGAAATACACATGGTGTTTGCTTACTTTCCAGAATGTTGCTGTTTCTTTTTTTTTTTTCCTTTAGTTTATGCCTGATGTGATCTGCCTTGTGTCCTTTCTGTAAATTTTGGGTTTTCTAGCTTTTATTTAAAGCAGATATTGCTTGTATTAGCTGTCCAAAGCTATTTAAGCTGTGTGTTGTAAATTAAGTCTGGAAGTATGCCAGATTGTCACAGTGGCATTAACAGGTTATAGTTTGATCTCATTTTGATTAGACATAAATATGCCTACAGTTCATTCCCTATAAGTACATATCTAACAACAAACAAGTGAAAATCTTCCTCCTCTCGTCTGTGCTTATCGTAGAATCATAGAGTAGTTAGGGTTGGAAAGGACCTTAAGAAAGTTCCAACCCCCCTGTGATAGGCAGGGACACCTTACACTAAACCATGCCACGCAAGGCTTCGTCCAAACTGGCCTTGAACACTGCCAGGGATGGAGCACTCACAACTTCTTTGGGCAACCCATTCCAGTGCCTCACCACCCTCACAGTAAAGAATTTCTTCCTTATATCCAATCTAATCTTCCCCTGTTTAAGTTTGAACCCATTACCCCTTGTCCTGTCACTACAGTCCCTAATGAAGAGTCCCTCTCCAGCATTTCTGTAGGCCCCTTCAGTTACTGGAAGGCTGCTATGAGGTCAGTTAACAGACTTCGTCACAAGTAAACTGCTCTGAGAAGCCCACAGACACTGCCAAGTAAAACCTGTTAAATTGAGGAAGAATACTGGAAATCCAGAAAGTCATGGTTGCTCTGTTTTTATTTCCTGTTCTAAAATACTCATTTTTGACCTTTAGGAGGAATATCTTTCTCTTGTGGCCAGACTTATTATCCATTTTCGAGATATCCGTAAGTAATTGGGTTGGGGGCTGTGTGTTTTTCATTTCCCCTCAGTAATGGGATATTTTTATCCCATCCTCCTCCCAGAAAAATAAATTTTAGGGTTTCCGTGTGTGGTTCTGCGTGTGACTTTTCAAGTTGCTTTAAAAATTTCATGTCATATGCATGCTTAATTTCTAAATATTATTTCTTTTACACATCCATTTGTAATTGAAGAGTCTTTGAGAAATTATTTAAACTTGCTGCTTCTTCCACTTTCCTAGTTTTTTCCTGTAGTTTTGCTTGCTTTCCATTGTTATCATGGTTATCAAATTGGCTTAGGTTAATGTATTTTGGGGCCAAATTTGTGTGATGATATTAACAAAGACAATTAACTGTTCTTCCTTTGCAGATAATAAGAAATCTCAAGCCTCAGTCAGTGGTAAGAGCTTCTTTTTATTTCTCTTATTCTTCTTATTCCTCTTATTCTTTTTATTCCCCTTCTGCCCCCAACTTCTGAACAGAACAGCTTAGAAATCAGGGCTGTAGTGTATTAAGAAGGTAAATTTTGTAGCTAGAATATTAAATGCTGCTGTAGGAAAGGAAAGGTAGCATGCTAGCTTTGGAGTTGTTCCATGGTGAGGGTGAAAGGCTTGGACAGTGTTTTGGATGTAACATGAGAGACTTGTTTGTATCCCAGTTTGTACTTGTTAGCTCACTACACTTAAGATTCTTGAAAGAACAAGAGTGATTGAAACTAATCTGCTGAGCAGTCCAGGTTTCTCCCTGTTACCAGCTTGGGGTTCCTCAGTGTGTTGTCAGAGGGAAGTGCTGTGTTTGTGGGGCGTACGCACTCTGCCATTTACTGACGTTAGATCTGATCATGCCTTCTGCCCTCATGCTGGTTTTACAGCAATTTATGTTAGGAGCATAGTAGGATACTCTATTTTTATCCTCTCGTAGGCTAAGTATACAGTGTCTGTGACTGGGTAATAATTCAGTAGAGACAGTTGGAAATTATAAGTATTCTTAAAAAAAAAAAAGGGGGTGTTACATTCTGTACCTGATTAATTCTGCTTCTGCACCCCATGTTGTGTTTTGCCCTCTTGAACGGCAATTCCTGCTTTGACTCTGCTTCTCTGCATGCCCAGGGTTCAGACTGTGACAGTTGTCTTGAAAGGCACTGAATTTATCCACTGCATAATAAACATAATGTTATGAAGGGAACAGTATAGCAAAGTACATCATCTTGTCTGAACCCTGCTTCTCTGTGTTGACTTCAGGAGGAAGAGGCTAATTGGATCCACAGTGGGACTCATTTCTTGGGTTTTGAGGTTACTAGCTGTATATATCCTCATGGATATAGGGGTTTTGACTTGCATATAAATTCAGAGGTGACTAATAAGTTCCTTTACTCTAATGTATTTAGAGTATTTTTGGAACTTCGCAGGTTTGAAGCATTTTAAATAATTCCAACTCTATTTACAGAGAGACAAAAATGTGCCAAAGCCTTTTGTCTCACAGCAGAGCACTGAATGTTAGGTTCTCAGGGCTTTAGATGTAGACACGGTCTGAAGCCAGCACATCAGAGAGTGGATGATGGTGAACAGAGGATTTTTGGGGTGGCAGGTGCATGGCTGGTTGCCTATTGGTAACTATTTTCTTTGTAGATCCAATGAATGCGCTGCAGAACCTAACTGGGGGTCCCCCAGCAGGGACACCTGGAATAGGCATGGCTTCCCGAGCCCAAGGAGCACCAATGAGTGGGATGAGTGGCCTTGGTCCCATGGGACAACAGATGAGTCTCCCAGGGCAGCAGCAGCCTCCTGGAACCTCAGGAATGGCCCCTCATGGTATGCCTGGCGTCTCTGCAGCTACTCAGCAGAGTAAGTGTTCGGTTTGCTTCAACCACTGAAGTTGTTAGATCTGCTTTTCAGTACATACCACATTTTTCACCAGGAAAGGGTGCTGAAGCGGTTTCATACTTCTGGCTAAATTAACTAAGTGAACTGCAGGAAGAATTGGTTTCAAATACTGCTACTTAATGGGATAAATGTCTTAGTGTAGTGAAGAATAGTTTACCTGTTTATATGAGAAAATGCTTCTTTCATCCTGCTTCAGAACTTTGTTTTTGTAGAGCTCACCTATTTTTGCTATGGGTGTGGTGCTTCCTCTGTGCATGTTTCCCCCTCTGTATTTCTACATTCTTTACGTTTCTGACTCAATATAGGCAGTGAGGAGTAGAGATTGGTAGTAATTGTCCTGTTAATGTGCCTCATCCATTTGAGGAAGCGAAAGTATATGCTACTAACGAAGAACATTAATGTACTTTAGGAATTATTTTCAATTATGGGTTTCACTGGGTAACTCTCTCTGGCACTGTTTGGGTTTCATATTTTGAGTCCAGTCTACCCTTTTTTTTAGCCCAACTTCAGCTTCAGCAGATAGCTCAGCAACAGCAGCAGCAGCAGCAACAATTCCAGCAGCAGCAGGTGGCTTTGCAGCAGCAGCAATTCCAGGCCCAGCAGTCAGCCATGCAACAACAATTTCAGGTCCAGCAGCAGCAACAGCAGCAGTTGCAAGCTGTCCAGCAGCAGCAGCAGCAACAGCAGCAATTGCAAGCCGTCCAGCAGCAGCAGCAGCAGCACATGCTAAAACTGCAGATGCAGCAGCAGCAAAACCAACAGCAGGTGACAACAAACAAGTACAATGGCAATTGAGGTGATCTGTGATCAGTTATTTGGCAAGTGAGGCTTGGCTTGCACGGAAGTACTGAATCTCAGCTCTGCCTGTTGTTAACACATCTCCACTTCAGTGCAAGACTTCAGTTTAGAATGACGAGTTAATTGCTGACAATATTACATCCCAGAGGAAGGGTTTAACATTGTTTGGTTGCTTTCTTCTGTCATAGCAATAGAGAATTAAAGCCCTTGTGTCTTTCTTTCTGTAAACATCAGGATAGTCTTTCATTCTGAAAAGAACGGAGATACGGGAAAGAACTAAAAGCACTGATATTACTCTAGAAATGGTTGTTTTGTCATTGTGTGGATGATACATTGCAGCTTTAAAACATACGTGCCAATGCACATGTGTCATCCTCAGGCACAAAAGCAGAAGAGGAAACGTCAGCTGTCATGCTCATGTGCAGCTTCTGGTAAAACAGTGGTGTTGATATAGGTTGGTTACATTTGAAGGAAGTGATTCAGAGCCCATTTGTGCAGGAGAGGCTGATAGACTTCATCTTTTCATTTGAAAACAGTTTTAGTAGCAAGACAAGCTTCTAATATTCTAACTATGGGCTGTGCACTATGTAGAGTTGGGATATATGAAGCTTGAGTGAATAAAAAAGGTTGAGTTTGCCCTTTGGGCTTAAAATGTCAGACTGACCTACTAGAATTCTGTTTGCTCTTGGTTTGTGCTATAAAAATAAAGCTGCTATTGCATCGCTGGAAGCTTTAGCATCCTGGCTTTTTCTGCTTTTCAGATACAGCAGCAACAGCAGCAACAGCAACTACAGCGAATTGCCCAAATGCAGCAGCTACAGGCAGCACAGGCTATGCAGGCACAACAGCAGCAGCAACAGCAGCAGCAGCAACAGCAGCAACAAATACCACAACAGCAGATACAGCAGCAGCCACCTCAACAAGTAATGCAGCAGCAGATACAACAGATGCAGCAGCAGCAGCAGCAACAGCAACAGCAGCAGCAGCAACAACAGGTTGCTCAGGCACAACAGTCTCAGCTTCCACCACAATCCCAACCTCAACCCCAGCCCATGGTGTCTCAGCCACAGGCAATCTCAGGACAGATTCCTAGTCAGGTTATGCCTGTTACTCTAACGCCACAGCAGTTAAAAGCAATGCAGGTAAGGGCTGGTCACCAGCTGATTGTTCGTTCATTATGATCCTCTAGAGAAATACAAAGTCTTTGACTTTATTAATAATGAAGTAGGAGAAAACACAGGTTGAGATCTGTAGTTTGAATGTTACAAGTTTAAAGGTTTAGGTCTGGGCTTGCCAGTAGAGAACAGTTTTGTGTCCAAGAGTAGGACTTATGGAACTCTGAAAACCATGTATACGGCTCGTATTTAGAAATAATTTCTTCTCTCACACTTAAATAGACAAGTTAAAAAAAAATAGGAAAGGAAAGAAAAAGAAAAAAGAAACAAACAACTGTGGTTAAAGAAAAATTATCTCTGTGATGATTCCTGCTGTAGAACATGAGCAAATACTTTGAAATGCACAGTACATGTGACTGGAGCCAGTGCTGGCTATCTGGTGTGCTGGCTTTGCTTCTGCTGCCATGCTTAGAAGTTCTCGTCAAAGTTTGAGATACTGGTAGTTCCTGCCTTGAAGAGAATGGGGACAAGACAAGAGTTTTGCTCTGTTGAACTTCTTGCTGGGCTATCCTCTTAATGGTGCAGCTTTTTGAACTGTTGCTTCTCTTTTGGGCCTTGCGTGGGAGCAGTGGTGGGCCAGTCACAGTTGAGTAATTACTGACCTCGGATGGGCAGGTTGATATACCTATGTTGTGCTCCTAACAGCTATGCTAGGAGTAGTTAGAGGTCACATATATCATACTGAAAGTCGTAATGCATGTGTAAACATTGGAAATACGGGTTATTGGTAAGTGCTTAATACAGTGTGCTTGAGGGAAATCAACATGTATGCAGTTAACTATGTTTGCCAGAAAGTACCTAGTATTTTCGTAGGAAGACCTCATAGTACAAGTAAGAAGCTGCAAGAAGAAATTGAACCTTGAGTGTGTAATCTATGGAAGACTGTTTTAAATGTTAAAAACATTGGAACTTTTTTTTCATAAAGAAAGTTCAAAAACTCTAGGAATACTGTAAATGAGGCTGATGTTGTCTTCAAACCCTTTTTTATGAGTGTAGTGAATATAATTGAAACAGAAGTGTCATACTGTAATCAGATGTGTGTGTTTACTCTTTCTTTTTGCACTCTAGGTAAGAGCTCAGCTGGTCCAGCAGCAGCAGGCAGCAGCAGCAGTGCAAGCAGCTCAGGCCCAAGCTGCTCAGATGGGAGCTTCAGGGCAGGTAAGGGACCAGAAGCCAGTATCGCTAGCTATAGGCCTGTAGCAAGTGCATGGTAGAGATAAGCATGGAGATGGGTTTCTGGTGGCTTTCTGATGAGGGGTCTGACATTGGTCATACCCTTTGTAAAGGGGATATGGGCTTCTATGCTGCTTCTCCTTTGCCAGCAGTCAGAGGCAGGATTTCATTGACAACCTCTCTGTGCATGTTTTCTGTCCCAAGTAGGTAAGATTGTTGCCTTTACTGACACAGGAATGCACATCAAGAAGGCATCCTTCTGTGGTTACACTACAAGTCTGACTGTTGGTACCTGAAGTGTATCACCTCTTTTTTTGTTAAACTTTCTTAGGTGACCACCTTGTTGCATAAACTGATTTCTGTACTGTGAATCTTTGCCTGCTCTCTTTACTCACATATGATTTACCTTCCATCTCTATCTATCAAATACAAAAATATTATAGACAACGAAATCTCTGTGCACTCCCCTTTCATTCCTTTCATCTTTCATTCTTTTTCTGAGTGAAATGGGCAGTAGATATAGATTGCTCTTGTTCTGGATGTGAATTGTGAAGAGCAAATGGCATGGGTCATAAGTGCAGAGTTACATTTTTAAAAAGTGCTGGGTGAAAGCTGATTGTCTAACAGTTTTCTTATCCTGCAATACACTTGTAGCCCCAGTGATTGTTCATTGATGTGTGTGTGATATGAAGGATACATGGAGGGGGAGGGGTGAATTGAATGGCTTGAGCTGAACCTCTCATGCCATTTTCCACAAGAATATGAAATAGTCCTTCATGGCTTACCTCTATAGTGTTGAGGCATTTTACAAATACAGGTAAGTACAATTACCACCACTTTGTAGATGAAGAGACTGAGCAGATGAAATGAGGTTTCACTAGGATTAAGGGTAGAGGTCTTTTTGTATACCCAGACATTTCATGTCTGCATGCACCATTTTCCCTTCAACAAACAACTAATAATATAGATTCAGTAAGACCTTTGAAAGCTTTTTACATTGACTGTGATAACAATTGGTTCTTTAACATACATCTCCCGAATATGTAACAGGGATAGTATCTTGTACTGTCATAGCTCTCATGTGGCCCACATGCTTGTTGGTAGCTAAATTCTGTTTCTGTATTGGTCCTTTTGCTTGTGTTGATGTAACACAGGATGTAAAAGCTGAGCAGTGGTAAGTACAGTTGGTACAGTACTGTCAGCAATGTAGAATTCTCTTTCTGCAGTTGAAATATGAATTAAAACTGGTTTATTTCTTAAATAATTTCCAGGTGGGAGCTGCAGGGACTTAGGCTGACTGGATGGAGACTGCCTTTTTTTCTTTTTACTAACTAAATGGTGCTCTTTTCAACTCCTGAGCAGATGGATTGTGCTTATATCGAGTCAACTTAATGCCTCCCCTGTTTAGTGAAATCATATGCCAGTGGCTTAACAGCATGGCACATTTGAAAAGTTTCAGGTGATAAGACGGTTGACAGCAGGTTTTGTATTGCAGCTTTGTTCAGATGTATAGTGAACTCAGGGATTGCTCATTATCTATCTCAGATGGAGTTTAAAAAATTCCACGTACAGGCTTTGCTCCATTTATTTTCATGAGTCTACTAAAATTCACATAGTGCTGTGGAGTCCAATAATTAAATGGGTTTCTCTTACTTGTGTAAATATTTTCTGTATATCCTATTTAAGATTGTAGCTGTGTACAATATTACAATGCAGCTTTGGTGTTGAGAGTACTTTTGGATTTTCTTTAATTTGTAAGAAGTTTCTCCTAAAAGTAGATTTTGCTTTATATTTAGTACATTCTTCACTAGCACCAGCATTTTTAATAAATCTGCCTGGATTTCTTTATTTGGGTCACAGAAGCTTTTGTTATAAACAAACCCTATCCTAATCTTTGCTTGTTACATTTTAAACTTTATCTCTGGGTGCTTTCAAACTGGGGATTTTGGTTGATATGGCTGTATTTTTCCTTTTCTGTTAAGTTCCTGTGCATCCTTCCTGCATAAAAGTAGAAGCATTTCCAGGTTTTAAGCATGGATCCACCTGAGTTTTGAAGTTCTTCTCTGAAGTCGTAAAGACACCACACAGGTTAATGTTACCCTGCTGGGTATCCAGTCCTTGAGAGCACGTAACTCACAGGTGAAGCTGAGAAATAAACACAGCAGTGCCCTAGTGACTGCAGTGTTCTACAGGAGTGCTTTCAGCACCAAGAGAAGAGCTGTAATCAACTGGAGTTAATTATTAATAAATTTGAAACTACTGTTCTGGTGCCACTCCTTCGGGTGCCTAGAATGCAAATTGGCTCTTGCTCTTTGAAAATCAAAGCTACCTTTGGTGGAGGGACACTGGCACTGTATTTACATGTGCTCATCAGAAGCTGCATATTTATGGAATTGTGAATTTTTGGATTTTAGATGAAAGAAAAATACAGACACAGGATTCTACTTGCTATATTCCACTTTATTTTTATCAGATAATGGGTTTTGTATCTCACAGGGGAGGGAGACTCTTCCTCAGCTTGCTCTGTTGTTACAGGGGAAAATTCTCAGTTCTGTGAACTGAGATAAATCAGATTTGCCTTCAGTTTAAATCTTTTGAAAAGTACTTGAGCACTTCTAGTTGTCTTCTGTTTTTAGACTGCCAAGAACAACTCCTTCATGCATATATTGCTTTTCCTAGAACAGATGCAATCTTTGGAACCCCCTTTCCCATCTCCTTTGGCAAAGGATCACAGGTTTCATACATGTAAATCAGTCGGCGAATGGGGAAAAAATAGATCACTTCTGTTGAGAGTGTGGTGGAATTGGTATAATTTTATATATACACTTGCTTTCTGAAGCACACATTTAAAAAAAAATAAAAATAAAATCAAACCCAAAATTGTCCAACCAGAGAACCACAATCAGCTGAAAGCCTTTGAATCACAATTTCTTATACTGGTGTTCAGTGGTTTGCCAGACACTTAAACTGTGAGTATGCTTCTAATTTCCTTACCGTTGGAGGAAGCAATCTGATCTTCATACTTTGGTGGCGTGGCATGAGAAACAGGACCAAGGTGGGACATGTGGGTCACTATAGCATCCCTGGGATTTCACACGCCCCAGAGATCCATGTGCATTCACAAGGGTCTAAGATGGGGTGATTGTGCCTGGAAGGATATATTCCCCTTCCCTCCTGTCCCCCTCCCAGCAATTTCCAAGTTTTATTTTTGGTTTGGTTTTGCTTTCTTTTTTTGTTTTTTTTTTTTTTTTTGTTTTTTTTTGTTAGGGTTGTGTTGCTTCACCAGCTCTCATGTTGATAGTGTAGCTCTTCACTGCACTTTGTAGCATCCACCTGTGCTTTGTGCCAGTGCTGGGTTGTTGTGTTAGCTTGTTGTGGCTGTTGCATGCTGTGTGTGTACATGTGCATGTGTGTGTGATGTCTGAAGTGCTGTCATTTGTTTCTCTTTTGAAATCCTGTCTCTGACCATCCCTCTTTGCCTTGGATGGAAGGGGACTGCATTGCTCTGATGTTGTGAACTAACAGCTGTGCTGAATTTGACATTGTTTTCTTTATCAGTTATTGCTTCCTTTTTCAGTCTTGCTATGTTGTATTTAATTTTATTTAACGGTTGTAAGCACATGCATTCTCTGACATTCTCTAGAGACATGTTGCTGGCTGCTTCAGTCCATTTACATTGAACACTAAGCAAGAATGCCCAAACCATTTACTGAAAGGAGACTTCATTCACAAGTAGGTTAGTTAGCTCCTGTTTAGGTTCCTTGGTAATACATATGCTGGAGGAAAAAAAGTAGCTTGAAGGACTACTTTACTGTAGATCTTTGAAGAACCAAACAGAAGCTCTTTTACTATTAAGTGAATCTGCCAAATTTACTGGACAACTACCTCAAAAATACGGTATATTTGCTGTAAATTCTCGACATGTGGTATAATATCAAAACTTTAAGTAACAGAGGGTTATACAGATATATATTATTAAATCTAGTGGCTTACTCAGGCTGGTGTTTCTGAAAGATACTTCTAGACACTGCAGAGTAGTGTAGTCCTAATACTGTTGTAAAATGCAAATCCATTCCAGTGTTAACCTCAGCATTTGTCCTAAGTGATGACACTTCAGGGTGTGCTGAGTCTGTACATCTGGAGAATCAAATAGTACATGAATAAGATCAATGCAGATTATAAGACTAGTAACAGAGTATTTTCACATAGCTTAGTAATAGAGGAATGGATATTTTTCAGAATGTTGGAGATTGCAAGGATATATTTGACTTATTCTCTGGGTTATAAAAGGAAGGAAATAGCTTTTTCAAACACAGAAGTCCTTTTTGTTGTCTTTGGTATTGTTATAGTGTCATAGGTTGGTCTGAAATCGTGCTCACTGTGGAGCATTCGTACTCACAGCTGCTGTTGAACTGTCAGCCAAATACTTCTATAATGAAGGATGGCATATGCAAATACTGCGAAATCCTTTGAGCCCTCTGTAGGAGGAAAGCACATCAGAAACCTATGGCATTATATATCTTCTTGCATGGAGCATTCTTGACAACAATTTTAGAGTACTTATTTCCAAGAATTCTAGAAATTTCAGATGTCAGACAAAATTTAGGAAAAGTCCTTCATGTAAATGACAGCATAGTCAATCCTTGACCCCAAGAATCTGATTCTATATATCAGTTCTCTCAAGATACCTAGAATTCATTAGATGTTTCCTGAAACTGGATAGGAAGGATGAATAGGAGTTTGATTTATAAGCTAGCATGTTAGATTAACCTTTAGAGAAAAGCTCACTAACCTTCCCTTCATGCTCTCCCTCCCCCTGATTCCTGGAGGTTGCATGTGCTTCTCATCCTGCCAGTGCACTGCATTTCTTGTTTTGCGATTACTTTTGTCTGTTGTCCCTCTGTCCTCAAAGATGATCACCGCACCTATGGCCCGAGGTGGGATGCAAATAAGACCACGGTTCCCGCCTACCACCGCTGTGTCTGCTACACCGCCAAGCTCCATTCCTTTGGGCGGACAGCAAATGCCACAGGTATTTACTGAGTCAAAGCACATCGTGTCAGGAATGGTGCAAAGCATTCAATATGTGATTATATAGCACTTGCTTTCAAACAAGAAGGTCACTTTTCTACGAAGCAACTAACTTGCTGGTGTTACTCAGGGTATTGGGTTGTTTCTTACGGATCCTTTTTCATTTTAAGTAATAGGTTTTCTGAGGGTGTGGGATATCAAATAAAGCATTTTTTAAGCAATATAGATCTTTATTTTAACATGTACATCATCTTACATGCTTAGAATTGATTCAAGTCTTAATTGAGAGCTTGTGGTTTCTGTTCAGTTTTTGTCCATACTCCACGAGTGTGCATTCATGAGTATTGCAAGTCAGTACTGCAGTGTCCTAGCTGAGTTGTGTCTGGGACCTTACTCATGTTCATATTCTCTGCAGTTGCTTTTTTCATTAATGGTAAACTTCGCTGATTTCAATTTGAGTAGCTTCTTGGCATAATATTGGGAACCAAGAAAAATAGAGCTGTTCCTTTGTTTCACAGTTGTGTAGGTGGAACTGCCAGAAGGATTCTGTGTAGGCAAGGCTGGCAGCACCATCCAGCTGTTGTTGGAAGATGCACAAGTACTGCATCTGTGTGGTGCAGGTCTGCATCTTCTAAAAACCTCATGGTCATGTTTTGTGAGTGAAACATTTCATTTTCAGGGAGAACTAGAATGGGGAGAACTAGAACTGAGTTCTTACCAGGAAGTCATGAAATGAGGCTCTCCTCTGCTGAAGTGTGCTGAGCCCTGTGATCGGTGCTGATTTACATCCACATTATGATGATGGATTGCATTTTTCTATCTGTTATTCCTGAACCTCATGTCTTGTTCTTCTAGATGCTAATTTTCAAATTTAATGCCAGATGCAATTTTAGTTCTCAATTTTGTTCATAGGTTTAATGAAAGCTTCTTCATTCTTTGATTTTTTTGTTTCCTTTGCAAGCTTGTTGTGGGGCTCTGGAATGTCTATAACTTTGCTTCCTAATGCTGCTGCACTATGATTAGTAGGCACAGCCTTTTGTCAGGAATTTGCTAAGGTAGATACAGTAACCAGAAAGATTCTGTAGACCTAGGCAAACATATCTTTTGTTGTTTCTAGTTTAAGATGGATGGTCATTGTTCTTAAGTTAACTGAAATAAAACCCAGGCATAGTTGTTGGGTCAAAAGAGAACTTAGTTTGAACATTATTCACTGTAGCATTTATATGTAGCTGAGACAGTTATCTGCATATGAATTATTCAGTGGTTTGTTTGACAATGAGGCCTTCTGATTGATATTTAAGGATTGGATTAGCTTAAATATAATATTTGAGTCATAATGAAAGACCTCTAGTTTAAGCATTCAGTGCCATAGGCTGATCTTTTAGTGCTGTCATGTCTGTGATTATTGAGGAGCATTGATTTCTGATACCAACTGAATTGGTCATCCAGGAGCGCTCTCAGTATCATTCCAAGGATTGTGAAAATGGTGTAAAAGACTGAAAACCTAGAGAAGGCAGAAGAGGAAAGGAAATTTCTTTATGAACAATAATTGGAGTGAAAATGGCTCCTAAGCAGGTGGTAGTAAAATGAGTAAGTCACAGTTTGATACTGGCAGGAAGCATGTTTTTAAATCCAGTCTGACAATGCCATATACTTGACAGCTCTGGATCAGGATGAATCTCTAGTGCTGTTTCCAGATCATTTTGATGAGGTTCTAAGTAAATTAGAAGTGTTGTTATTTATACCTCTTAATTTCGTAAAATGCTTAAATAATACTGTCTGATGGATATGTTGTAACTGGCTTGTCATCAGAGCCCTTGCAAGTGTTTGCAACAGGAGAAAAAGGGCTATAGCATGTATCTGTTTATTAATTACTCTTTGAAGACTCTGTCATCTTATTGACTACAGTGCCAAAAGTCATTTAGACTTGGTGGTAGGCAGTTTAGAGTGTCTTTTCTCTTTAGAGGTGTTGCACTGAAGAGTCCCTTTCAACAAAAGGGGATATGATATCAATACTGAG